>VUQI01046803.1:0-10070 GCA_015106735.1 Paratilapia polleni | reverse complement strand
ATTCCTGAAGACTACTTAAAGAAATTACAAGAAAGCTTTCCTAAAAGAGTTCAGGTTGTGTTGAAGAATAAAGGTGGTCATACCAAATATTGACTTTAAAGCTCATTAGAATTGTACAAACTCTGTTTTTGCATTGTATACTGTATTTCCATTTATATTTGGACATGTTTCAATAAATTGCTGCACCTATTTCCCATTTTCCTAGCAAAATATGAAGAAAGGAGGAGTGGCTCAACTACATTATAAGCGAAATATTTGTCATCCTGCCTTCGTCTTCTTTTTCCAATTTTTGATCTTATCACCAAAGTCAGGGTTTGTTTGAGCATTTATATAAAGTTATATAATGCACTGCTGCTCATAAGTGTAGCTTATAAATAAATTAGTTCACTGACAGAAGAAAAACTGAGAACAATTTTGGTAATCAGTAGATTATTTATCAAAAAAGTCAAGCATTCCCTTATTTTAGCATTTCAAATTTTAGAATTTAATTCTATTCTCTATTTTGTTTCACTGTAACTTGAATAGTTTTTAAAGTGTATGTTAGACCAAACAAAGCATTAAAAAATGTCAGCATGGGCTCTGTGAAACCATGGTTTGCATTTGTTCACTATAATAAGTGGAAAAAACAATGCATAGATTAAAGGATACTTATTTATTGCTCTATAATGAACACAACAAATAGCCATCCCACAAGGACTTATCCAGTATTGATATTTACAGTGTCATTGTTTGTGCGTCAGCGTTTTGGAGCACAACCCTAACACAGTATAATTAATACTAAAAATCATTATGGGAATTAATGTAAGTCAATTACGTAGACAGTCCATAAAATTTAATATGCAAAATAGAAATAATTTCAAATAGGGTCAAAGCAGGTCGAGATAAGTGAGAAGTTAATTATTTACAGATTGCAAGACTGAAAAAAAGTGTTTTAGAGGGTATTGGTGCTATTAATTTTACCCACATAAAGTCTCATACAAAGGTTCATTGTCAGAGAATCTTTTAGGGGAAAGGTCCCAAATTAGTATTAGTAGCAAAATTGTAGAAGCTCTACTATAAAAACACCAAATTATTCGTAATAAGATCCTGGCTCTTAGCCCGAAAGCAGATTTACAACTGGAGTTAATTCAATTTTCAATTCAATTTTGTTTATATAGCTCCAAATCACAACAACAGTCGCCTCAAGGCGCTTCATATTGTGGGATAAAGACCCTACAATGTTAGATAGAAAACCCCAACAGCCAGGCGACCCCCTATCAGCAAGCACTTGGCGACAGTGGGAAGGAAAAACTCCCCTTTAACAGGAAGAAACCTCTGGCAGAACCAGGTTTAATGGAGGGGCATCAGTTGGGGGTGAGGGGAAACAGAAGAGAGCAGCGGGAGACAGGACAAAAGATACACTATGGGAGAGAGACAGAGTTTAATAGTAACTAATGATTAAATGCAATAGTGGTCTATAAACACTTGTTAGGAGTTAAAAGTCATGTAGGTGGAAATGAGATGAAATAAAAGCCTGGATAGTTTTTCTTAGGGTTGGAAGAGGCAGCTTTTTCTTAGTAATTTCACTGGAGGAAGCAAGACGGAAAACTTTTTACATCTTGATGTCAAAGAAAGATTTGAGGAGGAAAAAAAAACTCCACTAGATTCTGATGTACAAACGTGATGGAAACTTCCAAGTGACAGATTTTTTTTTTTTTTTAGACGAAAAGCTGAGTGGGTGGAATTAAGCAATCTCAGATTCAATATCAGTGACTCGCTGAAAGTTTGGTCACTGCAAGCCAGTCATTTAGGTGAATCTGCAGGTATGATTTGACAGAGAATTTAGTCATACTAATATCATTACAGGCCAGATATGGACATCTATATTATTATTAAATAGGGATTTTAAAAGCTGGAAGTAGTGGGTGTTTCCAATGGGGAAATGGATATCCTGTTTGCAAATGATGCGCAAATGTTGTGTCATGCAGTATTATTACCATGCAGAGGTAAGTGTACCTGGCAGTACAGTGCTAAGTACAGTGCAAAATCAGTTTGGCTTGAAAAATAGAAGACATTGTCGGGGGTTAGAGTCATTTCACATTTCTTCATTTGTAGCAGTTTAATGGAGTAATTATGTTTGAGTGGATTCAGTATTGGCTTTTATTATATATTGATGGAAGATTTCCTCCAAATAATTCAATTATTGTCAGCGCCACATTGCAAACATTTTTGAATACTGATTAATGGCAAATGATAAAAAGGGTTTAATTCAATCCATGGGAAATACCAAACAGGAGTTACAGTTGAGATGAGCAGCAAAGAATGATCTATCAGCATGTTGTGGGCTGAACCATTTGAAGGGCGGTAGCTGTAACATGAACACCTTTTCGAGGCTTTCAAGCAGGATGACCTGGTCTGTGGTGTCAACCGCCTCTGTGAGATCAAAAACGACTCAAACAGAGCAATCACAAGCAAACAGCAACAAGGGCAGCTCAAGGAAAACATCTCAAAACCCAATTTAAACTTTCCAGCTTATTATTATTCATAGAAAGCAACAGCTTGTGGAAACAGCTTTTTCCTAAAAGAAATATGTAGTTTGTGTAAGCTATATGAAAACTGGTGTATTGTAATCAGTGGTATTCTGCAAAACCTGAAGGTTTGAGGAGGATTTAGTCCAGGCTATTAAATACTGACTGATTGCAGCACACGAAGGTGGAGAAGATCTCCAAAGTGACATACGTTTAAGACATTTTTTTCTCATCGCACTCTACAGTCTGTGAAAGCCATGCAGAGAGCAATTGACATTTTCATATAGTTCATGGAAATGCAGAGCATATTTGGAGAGGCCCATTTTAACATTTTATAGAGTCCCAGTATCTCACTAAAGGTGACTTGTCCCACGCCGCATGACTCCATATCCATTATAGATAGCTAGCTCAGCCATGCCAGCAGTATACATATGTTTACAGCTGCCAAATGCACCAAGAGGAGTCACTGAGTCCTGAAAAAACAGCTATCCATCTGAGCTGGATGGATCCCGAAGACCTTGTTGTAACATTATCTCTCAAGTATATCAATAATACATACAGAAATAAATGTGCCCAAGTGCACAGAATCAAAAACAAAGCAGCCAGTGTAGCCCCAGAATATGCAGCACATTGAAGGGGCTGTCAATATTCACATTCAGTTTATTTTTCAGTCATGTTTTCTTTAAAATAGCCTTCAACATTTATCGTTGTCCTTTGATTCTACTTTTACACGTGGTGATTTTATACTGTGTCTTGTTTAAATATGTAAACCACTGGATGAAAATCCACATCCTAAATTACAACATGAAGTAATGTGGTTGTAATTCAATTCAGCTCATTTCAGTTCAATTCAAATTAGAGATGTAGTTATGAGAAGGTTTTCTTGTCTTGAAGGATGAGAAATCCTAAGTTCCATTCATGTTTGAGAGGTTTCAAAAGACTGTTGAGGAAAAAAATGCATTGTATTTTTAGCAAATACTACTGATAAAGGGGTTGATTTAAAATTTAAGATTACAGTGAAGTACGTGAAAGTTGTACAGCAGTTAGACTTGCTTCCTTTGATTGTGTAGTTCAAGATCATGGAGGGGAGTGGGGTGCTATGGGCATTTCACTTTGAGTACATATCTTCAGATATGATTAAAGGTTGATGTTTTGAGGCAGGCAATATCTAGGCTCAGTGATTGTTTTAAGGAGCTGGGGAGAATTTTTCCTCTTCCTAGATGTTCTGTGAGACTTTGTAGATCCTCCAAGAAGGTGTTTGTTTTAAGTTCTGTGTCACTAATTCATCAAGATTCTGCTCATATATTTGAAAGAGACCAAGCAAGCCAGACAGGATTTTATTTACTCAAAAGGGAGTTTTCTTGATACATAACCTACATTATTTGAATATGAGGCCAAAGTAATGAAGCTCTTTTTAGTCCATATCCAGATACAGATCCAGATGTAAAGTAAAATAGTATTATTTAGTATTAAAAACTATAAAATTACAAAATAAAGCATTGTCCTTATAAAGAAACATCAGTAGTATTGTCTGGGCTGTAGGATTTATCTCAGTTACTACATGAAAGCATTAGAGCATCCCTGTGAGGCCGTGCTTTGCTGGTATTGGTAATCTTTTCTATGTTAACAAAATAATGTGAGCATATTAACATCCAGTAATTAGCATCAGTCACAAAGTTCAGCTAAGGGTGATGGAGACTGTATTGATTTGTATGCTATTTAGAAATGAATTGTTACCATTTATCCTGTGAGGTATATATATAAAATTTTAAAGCGGTCGATTTATACTTGTTGAGATTCAGCCTGAACACAGACTATTGGACCAGTGCTGAACCAGCATACTGGCATTGATTGCCTAGACTAATTCTGTTCACATTGCTAAAAACAGAATTCATATTTCATAACACATGAAAATATGGATTCAAATTTTTGAGTGCCCATGTGAATCCAGATGAGTTGGCTCTCACTATATACTGTTTTTCCAAAGATAAGTTTTGAGCTTTCTCTTTGGCTCCTGTAATGCAACGTCAGGATGTAGGAGACAAACAGGACGGGGATATCCAGCAAGATCACTGCTAATAAAAGTAGAATGATGTCAATGTGTCACAGAAGGAAATGTTTAACAGAAGCACAACTGAACCTCTGCTCCTGATATAAGCCTGCACAGTATTCATATAGTGCTGCTTAATTAATTTAATTTGCATTGTCGGGTAACCAATAAGACAAATGAAATAACTGAATTTTCGTGATTCAGCAGCAGTGAAATAAGAGCCAGCTGAGGAAATCAGATAAGTTCCCTTCCTTTGACATATTGGAAATGAGCTTATCAAATATCTCCTCGCTTATTTAGTCTCTTCATCCTAACGTTTGTCTTGACAGACAAATCCTGTCACAGTTAGAAATGAATTCAAGAATGAAACGCAAATTACAGACGTCCAAGTGTTTACCAGCCCTGGAGAGAGAATTGGGATGTTTTCATGAGGGGAAGGAAATGAAGAGCGCTGGTTTTTTAACCTGTTTTGTTGGTGACTGCTGCACCACCACCTCCACAACCTGTCAAAGTGACAGCTCTGACAGCACTTGGGCACAACTCTGACATTATTTGCAGATGGTAAATAAGGAAAAAATATCTGGTGAGGTAGTATGATTCATAGTTAGTCTCAGCTCTTGTTTACAGACAGGTTGTCACATTCATTTAGCAAATTACATTCGTGCTTAGGGCTCTGTAAAATGCTTTCGCCCTCCCACTTTATTGGAGGAGAGAGGATATTAAAAATAATAAAATAACTTTTTTTTTCCACTTTAGTTTTCAAATCTGTTGACTCCTTCAGTCCTTTGGAATCATTGATCTCTGCAAAGGGATTATGCTGCAAAGATGGCAATTTCTATTGCAGGATTCTTCTGTATACATTTAATTGTACAAAATTTCCACCTTCTACAGGCAGCTCCATTACTTTCTCATAACCCCGCTTAGAGGCTTGTATGTAACAGGATATGTTAATACTTGTCGTGCTAAGCCCTTGTAATCTTCATGCTTGAATTTGTGAACAGAAAACCATGTCTTTCCCACACACTGTAAATACTGATGGCACAATATAGATGTGTGGGGAAAAAAAGTGGCACAAATTCCTTTTTTTAAGTGACCCCAAAGACTATAAAATAGGAAAGTGGGAGGTTGCAGTGTGGATGTACAAGTACACGAAATATAACCGTATGATTACAAAATGAACAGTTACAGATTAACGTAATTCCCCCTTCCTCTATAATACATTTTCCTGGAGACTGCAGACCATATGCTTATATAGCAGTCAGTGAACCATGAAATCACTTGGTTTTCATGAAGCCAATTTGCATTCTCAGGTAAAAGCTCAATGGGGCAGAGGTAGTTGTAAAACCTTCATTTAGTATATCAGACCTGTCCTTTCTTATTATGGCTGCACAAAATGATCAAAGTGTCACTACTACTGAAATGACACTGCATGCTAATGGCATGAGACGGGTGCTGTTTTTGAACAATCACACAAGGATTTTGTATCATTCTTCATCGTGAGCTGTTTTTTTCTCACAGCATTCTGCTCGGTTAATGATTAGATATTAGGTATGATTATTCACCCAAGTCAGTCCGGAAGATAACACAGTGGCAAAATCTTTAGAATAAAGTGTTGGTTTAACTTGATAAGAGCTGTTTGAACAGGTTGAATCTTTCATGCCATTTGTATTAGTCCTGTTTCCTTCTATTGTCACTATATTTTGTGCAGTTGATATGACAGGAACATGTAGAACCCTGGAAATTCGCTTAAACTGCACTCTGTAGCTTGGTAATGATACCAAAGCCAAGTCAGTGGAGTCCCCTTTAACGTTAGGATAATCAAGACAAGAAGAAATCTCAGCAGCTAGTGAGTCTGTGTGTAGACAGATCTGATGAAGACTGTGTCATGTGGTTAAAGGCACAGCAAAGACTTTATGTCTTGTACAAGATCAGTTATTTCTGTATCATAAAGGGCCAAAAAAAGAAGTTGTTATTGCACTTCATGTTCCTGAAGATGCTTTTTATGTTGTACTATAAAAATGGAACCACAGTCAAAGACAAAAGGTCATTATTTATATTGGCTCACTGCAATATTTAGCTGTAAGGATTCATCATTTGCCAGTTTCTTTGGATTAATATCATATGAGGATGTTTGATGTTTAGTAAGTGATGACCTACCAGTTTTACCAGTTTTGGCTGATCATATCTCCAAGATTTGTCCAATCCTTCCCGAGAGTATTCTAATGTTACTGGAGCCAAAATTATCTCAAAGGCATCTCACAACAGCTTTTCAACACAATTATAAGATCTCCTCACTGTATGTGGTCTTAATATTACTGTTTTACATCCCCCGTGGCTATAGTTTTGATCTAAGATGTCAGTGTTCCTGTATTATTTATCTCTTATGCAGCTAGGCCTGAAATGATTAACCAATAACTCAATACAGTTACAGTTTATACAGTGGGTTCAGAAAGTATTCAGACCACCTTCACTTTTTAAAATTTTGTTATGTTGCAGCCTGATGCTACAATCGTTTAAAATCTTTTTTGTTTTCTCTTTAATCTACACTCTGTACCCTATAATGACAAATTGAAAACAGAATTTTAGGATTTTTTTGTAAATGTATTAAAAAGAAAAAACTGAAATATCAGACCCTTTGCTTAGTTTACCATAGTGTCAGGCTGCAACATAACAAAATTGAAAAAAGTGAAGGAGATCTGAATACTTTCTGAACCCACTGTATGTCTATCAACTGAAATCTATGAGTGAGATATGAAATAAATGCATCTTATCATTTCATAATCAGTTATTGTAGTTATATTTACAAAATCTGTATATTTCATGCTGGCAGATATCCAGCTGTGGGCATTTTCTGTTTTGTTTGCGACACTCAACTTCCCATTCATAAAAAGACTCAATAAATATAACAGTAAAGTTCATTTGTAAGTGGATACACAGACATTGTTTATTTTTTGCCAACAGCTATAACTTCTCCTGTGAATCAAGTGACTGATAACTCAGCTTAAAACATCATTGTCATGGCATAATAGAAAATAACAATGACATTGTAGGACAATAGAGGTTGATTTTTGAAAGGCTTTAAAACATCCATAGATGACATAGACCACCTCTTGCGGTCTTGTGAGTAAGTGCATGTTAAATATGACCTTTTCAGAAAGCCAGTGGTGTCATCACCACCTAGGGCAGGACTCATCACCGTGGCAACAAAGAAATTAGAGAAGAAGGTTGTTGCAGATGGGAAAGATTTTCCTTCCAACTTGTGGTTAATGTTGTGAAAAGGTTTTTTTTTTTAACAAATCATTATCCTTTCCTAAACCTAACCATGTAATGTCATCCAGGTAGCAAAGTCTTTAATGGATCCAGTTACTGACACCACAGGAGACTGGCTGATAGAAATAGCAATGAAATTAATGAATGGTTTAAAAAAAAAAGTGCTGCAGAAAATTAGAAGGAAATCAAAAAAAGAATCTAAAAAGTGTTAAAGAAAAGACCAAACAAAAAGGAGGAGTCAGCGTAGATAACAGGAGGGAGTAAGGGGGAACAGAAGGCAGAAGACTTGATGTGCAGATAAAAACTGAGGAAAGAGACAGAGAATAAATACACAACTGGGAGAAGGATAATAAGACACAGGTGAACTCAATCAAGATATCAATGAGAGCGGGAAAAGGAACAAAGGAGGAACGTAATAACACAGAAAGCCACAAGGCAACAACCTTCAATATAAAACAGGAAGTAAATTCTAAGAGAGACCAAGAAGAAATTCAAACAGATAAGAGGAGAAACATTTAAAGACACATAGGAGGAACCATAAATAAATACCAAGACTATAATAACATGGTTTTGGTGCCTAAACCTAATGAAACAGTGACTAAGAATGAAACAATAATTCAAACCAGTGTTTTCACACAGGATACAAACTCTTCACTTTCAACACCGCAACCTCCACCTCTGAGTATGGATTTATAGGTCTTTATACTGCCTCACTAATGAGTGAAGCAGTATAACATCGCAAATGTGAACCACTCATATGTGTTGCTTCTGCAAATACTCACATTTTATGTCCTTTTGGAAGTCATTCACAATTGACCTGTTGTTTGTTGTTGTAGATATTAGACTGTGCTGGATTTGTGACAACTGATCCCACTCAGTTCAGTGATGAAGGCCACAAGGTATCCATAAAAGCTAAAATGTTGCCTTGAGTTAAGAGATTAAACTTAAAGCTCAACAGTTAATAGATATAAGATAAAAGAGAATATTATTTACTGCTTGTAGTGCTAAATAGGTGCAGTGTTAAGTGTTACTGGGTTTTCAGCTGCACTTACACCCAGCAAGTAATTTGAATGCATGACCTTAGATGTTGGGAAATTGCAAGCAGTTTTCTGACATTACTCAGCTGATTAATAAAAATTGAAAGTGCCATAAACTTCACTTCTTCTGGTGGCCAGTTCAGACTGGCTCCAAAAGTGAGTCAATCCCCATAGACTCCCATGTTAAAATACCCAATTATACAGCATTACAAAAGGATGTTTACACCTTGGTACGAAAAACAGTTTTGGCCTTTATTGGTGTCCAGACACAGGCAGCTGTAGTTGGTTGGTGTCTGCTAGTCCTCACTTCCTCTAATTAGTCACTGAACTGGACCTCTCTTCAGTATTTGTGGTGTTGGTGTATTTTGGAGCATTTTAATGGTATTTTCTCACAAATATTATGGCTTGCTGTGTGGTACAACCATCCTAGAAGTTTGTTCTCTAGTTTTGATGAGTGAAATTCTAGTATTTTATTAGTCTGTTTTTTGTTTTGTTTTTTAGCATTAGCTGATAAAGTAGCAGTCCACACTCTCCTCCAAGTATGGTCACTTCTAGCTCCAAAGAAGTAACATTGCAGTGGCCAAAACACTAATACTCAGCATTCAAAATGCAAGTCCAAAATGGGTAATGTCACAGTGGCGACATCTATCTTTCATACATAGTTACAACCCTAGCCGCATTCATATTTAATTCAATTCAATTCAATTCAATTCAATTTTATTTATATAGCGCCAAATCACAACAACAGTCGCCTCAAGGCGCTTTATATTTTAGGGTAAAGACCCTACGATATTAGACAGAAAACCCCAACAATCAGACGACCCCCTATGAGCAAGCACTTGGCAACAGTGGGAAGGAAAAACTCCCTTTTAACAGGAAGAAACCTCCGGCAGAACCAGGCTCAGAGAGGGGCAGCCATCTGCCGCGACCGGTTGGGGGTGAGGAGAAACAGAAGAGAGCAGAGGGAGACAGGACAAAAAAGGCACACCTATGGGAGAGAGACAGGGTTAATAATAGCTAATGATTAAATGCAAATGGTGTATAAACACATGGAGAGTGAAAGAAAGTGAGGAAGAGGAAGTGCTCAGTGCATCATGGGAAGCCCCCAGCAGCCTAAGGCCACTGCAGCTTAACTAAGGGATGGTTCAGGGTCACCTGATCCAGCCCTAACTATAAACTCTATCAAAAAGGAAAGTTTTAAGCCTA
>VUQI01046801.1:25251-45566 GCA_015106735.1 Paratilapia polleni | reverse complement strand
TCTTTGAGCCTGGCTAAATAACTACAGTTCTCAATAATCAGTGGAGCAATTTGCAGCTACACATATTAATTACAAAATCTTTTTTCTACTTTATCTTAACAGGACATATCAGGACTACAAGTCAAAACTTGAGGCTCACACAGAAACTACCTTGTTTTTGAAAGAAGATCTCATTTTTAGTCTTCTGATATTGCATGAATTGATCAGAAATGCTGTAAAGGGCAATTAATGAATAACAGAATTAGAGCCCAACTGATATAGGATTTTTGAGCTGATACCAATATTTAGTGAATTTAAAAATCTGATATATCAGCCATTTGTTATTTGTTCTTTCTCTCAGACACACAAAACATAAACAGATTTCCCTAACATTTGTTATGTCTAGTTACTTATGAGTGCTTACTAATATAATATGACAATGCAGTTTAAAAATAAACGTGTTTAATTGTTACAAGTTGTGGATTACTCCCTTACGCTGTGCCTGACTCCGCTTGGATCAGCTGGTTGTTGTGTTTGTGGTGTTCCAAACACGCTGCCAACAAGGAAGTTGCAGAGTGCCCTGTGGTGGACAAACTATGCAACATTGACACTCATACCATGGTTGAACGGTGTTTCTCTCGTCTCTTCTTTACTTTTTAAATTTTCATGTATCAGCCGTTATAAATGCTGATACTGATATGTCTGCAAATAACTGATATGTCTGCAAATAACTAATATCGGCTGATATATAGGCCAGGCGGCTATATTGGTTGGGCTCTAAATGGAATCATAATCATAATCTTAATCATAATTCACTTATGATTTGTAGTGGAGTAGTTTAATAGTGCTAATGTTTAAAGGAGTAATAAACTGTGAGTGCCTGGTGCATCATCTTTGAGTGTTTGGTTATATATAAAAATGCGTTTTCACTTCTTTGGTGAAGACAACCCCTTCTCAGATGATAAAACATAGGTATGATCCTTCATATCTTGAGTCTGAAGGATCAGGCATGAATTAAAATTTGCCTCCACCTCATGTGAACGCCTACAAGTTCTCTTCTCCTCTGCCTCCTTAGCCAGTCTCTAGCCACATACGTAACACGATTAATTAGGCGATTAATGTCCATCTCAGCCACTGTATTCAAGATGATGGGGCAACATGGCGGCTTCCACAAACTGGCCCCCCGCTTCTATGTATTTTTAATGGATTAATTCCCAGTTTATGAGAATGCATCAATTTGTTGGAAGACGTAATTACACACTAATCAATGTATATTTATGAGTACAATATTCTTTTTTCTATTAAATAACCTAAAAAAGTTACTTACTGTACCTTTAAAATAAAGACTGAAGGATATTCCAGGTGGGAAATTGCCTAAAAAAATACAAAAGTATGTACTACTCCCTTGAAGAACCAACACATGGTCGGGTCTTATAGACACCACTTATTTAGCTGCTAACTGATGACCTGTGCAGTATCTTGATCTCAAACCAGAGATGTACTTGCTGTACTTACAGTTCCTCAGCTCAGTGATGCACCGGGGCTTCTCACTTCTCTCACACTCTGGTTAGATCCAGTTTGTGCTGTTCTGTGGAGGAACTGGTACACATTTTTTTCTGTTTTATCTTGTTTTTTCTTTTTTTTTGGTTTTATTATAGCATAGCTATAATAAACGTGAATTTGAGGCAAAGACAGAAAAAATGCACACAGGACCCAAAATGTTTGAGCGACTGTGAATGGCCAAAGTCAAAGTCTAGAGATAATTTTTGTTTCCTGTGTGTCCTCTCAGCCTCCAACAGACCGACATTCAGTTTTGAGTGTCTTCGCAGAAGAAGTAGTCAAGATGATGCTCCTCCTTCTCCTTCATGCACAGCTCTTCCACTACACCTGATGCAGCAACAGGTACACACAAACCTTTCTCTGTGCATTAATATTTTGATGAAGTAATGTAGTGTAAAAAGCAGTTATTCTACTGGTAGGAGTGGCACCTCTAAGAGAACTGTTTCTTTACCTACTCTCTCACTCATGCAGGTGATGGCGGTGGCCGGTCTCGATGCAAGCAAAATTCACCATCTGTCTCCCACAAGGTCCATGCGCTCCTGGGCCACGCCTCCGGCCTCCCCAGTTAGCCGTGACTTTTCACCCAGTTACACACCACTCATACAGGTCTCCCCACTGAGTTGTTCTTGGCAAAAAAAAAAAAATTAATGAGATGAGATTTAAAAAAAAAGAAAGAAAGAAAGAAAGAAAAATACTGTTACTGCATTTACTTGTATTTTATCTTTATTACTTTTCTGACAGTGAAGGACAGAAAAAAATGTTTAATGAACTATGTCAGGACACTGACTTCATGTTCACTCAGATCATTTGCACTGTGATTTAATAGTTGATGCTCAGATTCAGCTTTTGCTAGCAAATATCGAGCAGTGAGTTAATGTTAAAAATCTTACTTTCATCGGATTAACATTTTGATTTTAATTTTTTTTTGTGACAAAAATCAAGGCAAATATTTTTCTAACTGAATGTGCCTCTGTATATACACTTGCCATGTGTGTGTGTGTGTGTGTGTGTGTGTGTGTGTGTGTGTGTGCGTACTCAGGTGGACTGGCGCAGTCCTGGTAGTGTGGGCAACATACCTGGAGCAGTGAAGAGGAGTTCATGGTATACAGATGGCCAGGACGGCCCTCCCAGCCGCAGCCACTCTCCTTCACGTCTGCACGTACCCGCAGAGTGCTGCTCGCACTGCCTGCAAAAGAGAGGCAGTGCCAACAGTCTAGTGGAAGCTGTGAGTACAATACAAAGGCTCTAGTATTGTTGTAGTGCTTTTTTTAAAATCCACAGACCCTCACAAATTAGGACTACAGACTTTATAAGATAGATAGATAGAATATAAAATATCAACAGTACATAAAAGCAATAAAATACAGTAAAAAAGTGCATCAGATCAGTATTATAAACAGGTCGACAAAAAAAAACAGCGACAGGTCCCTGGTTTGATTCCAGGTGGAGACACAAATCCCTTTAGGGTTGTGTCAGGAAGGGCATCTGGCGTAAAAATCTGCCAAATCAAAACATGTGGAGCAACCTGCTGTGGTGTCTCCTTGTGACACGGGAGCAGCTAAAAGTAGCTTCTATTATAAAATCTAACAGCAGGGGTAAAGGATCTCCTGAACTGTGAACAGAGAAGTGCCGATCGTATCCATGTGCTTCCTTGTCCAGCTAGAGTTACATGGAGGGGGTGCCCAGGGTTGCTGAGGATGACCTGCAATTTTGCTCCTCACAAACCTCTCCAGCCCCCAGAGAGTCCACTGTCCCACCAGCTTTTAACCAGCTTGTCCAGCTTCTAACTGTTTTTATCAGTGATGTTGTTACCCTAACAAACAACAGCAAAGAAAATGACACTAGCAACAACTGCATAATAAAACAAGTACAACATTTCATTACACAACACTGAAGGATTTGAGCGTCCTGAGAAAAAAAAAGAGTCTGCTCTACTCTTTTTTTGTGTCGACAGACCAGCCCAGTTTGTCATCGAGGTGCACACCAAGATATTTGTATGACTGCACAACTTTGATGTCCGCCCCTTCAATGTTAACAGCCTGAAGGGAGAGCTTGGACCTGCTAAAGTCAACCTTGGTTGTATTCAAGATGAGGCAGTTCTCCTTACGCCAGTCACAGAAGGCACTGGTCAAGTTCCCGTATTGCTCCTCCTGACCGTACATGCCACAATGGGTTGAATGGTGCTAAATGCACTAGAAAAAATAAAAAAAACCATAATCCTCACATAGAGGATGGGCCAGGCTCGTCCAAAAAGGAATAAGTCCTGTGAAGCAAGTAGAGGACTGCGTCTGTTATGCAAACTGTAACATGTCCAGTGCATGCTGGACTTGTGGTCTCAAGAGTTAAAAGGAGTAGCCTCTCCATTGTCTTCATGATATGAGAGGTGAGGACAGCTGGTCTGTAGTTGTTAATCACGGTTGGCTGCCCTGCCTTGGCTACTTCCACAAATTTGGAAGATTTCATATATGTTTGCTATAAGGATATATTAGAATAGCAATGCAATAATAATTTTGCACACAAAATCACCCTTTGATCTTTGTTGATTTGTTGTTTAAAAAGTGAACCGAAAAAAAAGCAAAATGTTTCCTGTCATTTTCTTTTGCAACGACTGTATTAATGAAGCCAAAATCAGTGCATACATTTCACAAGCCAAGACCTCTATTCTCCAAGCATAGGAGGAATGCTGGATGCAGTGAAAGGGACAAGCTTGAACAGGATAGCTGCCAGATTTTAATAAGGCCTGTTTTATAGGCACAGTAGCACAACTTTTTGGTTGCATCTTGTACACGAAATGCCAAAAATAATCAGTAATGGACACTTGGAAAAAAAATTCAGTTTTTAAAGGATGCTTCTGAATGTCATGTCACCTAATCAAGAACTTTAAGTGGAACTATTATGTTTGTTTCCAGTGCCATATTATTGTTTGTTGACTCTACTAGAGTAGCTTTGCCTGATTCACAGTTCAAATGAATCCTTATTGTACAAAATTTCGCTTCATGTTTTCAGCTTTAATTATCTCTCTATCTCTCTCCTCAGGTGCTAATTTCTGAAGGTTTAGGGAAATACGCCAGGGACCCTAAGTTTGTGTCAGCGACCAAACACGAGATCGCAGACGCCTGCGAGATGACCATTGACGAAATGGAGAGTGCTGCCAGTAAGCTGCTGAATGGGAGTATGGGTAATGGCAACACAGGGAGGACAGGGAGCGTCAGCTCGGATCCACATGCCATTGCGCATATTAGGGACCACAGTATCCGTGACTACAGCGACGAGGAGCCATACGTGGCTGTGAAATGTGAGGAGGACCTAACAGATGAGATGATATGCATCACTTCGCTATAGCAGCAGCTCACACTGGAATATATTTAGGTTTTTTTCAATTGAATTTTTACCTACTGTTCTACAGTGAGGGGACGCCTCTGTTCAAGTGCATCATGCAATAATGAGAAAATGTAAAACGTGGATGGATAAGAGAGCAAAGTGCCTTGTTTTCTCTTAAGAAATGATGGAGAAACTGTTGGGTTTATGGATAAGTTTTGATAAATTCAGCAAACCAGAGGGACTCAATCTACCTGCCAACCAGTCTGTGATCTAGCAAGAATTCAAACCTCTAAATGGAGGTTTTCTTTATTATTACAATGGTTTGTTACAGCAGAAAAGCTCAAGAATTTAGTTTTTCCAACACTGACTGAGGATCAGCTAAATCACCTTCAGTTTGAGGGCGTTGGTAGGCCTGTCATAGTCAAGCTGCATTGTTCTAAAATCCATGAATCTGCACTGTTTTCTTGAGCCAAAAAACAAAAAGTGTGCCACCATTTCAGTCATTTTTAGATTACAGTGTATGATTTTTTTCCCCACAGAAGATGATTTTACTGAAGTGATTTTAGAGAAATTTCCAGAGCAATTTGTTTTCCAATTTAAATGTCAGAAAAACAAAAAGTGAAACAAAAAAACATAACAAAACACCTCTGGCTTTGGTTGTCCAGTGATTCCAAGCTTCCCTGTAATCAGTTGCCAGTTTCATGTATATATAATATGTGTTTTTAACCTTTTATTGGTCATGATAGCAGACACTGGTTGTTCACATTATGGGCTGGATTTACTAAAGCACAAACTGGGTTTTGGCGTTAAAAAAAAAACTACTGTCGGTATTTACAAAGAGAGCGCAGGGACAAGATTGCGTGTAAGAGGTGAGAACTCAAGAGAGTTTTGCGACTGACCCTCTTGCATATGCATTTCTAGGAGTTCCTTTCCCAATGCGCAAAATATAGGGAGGAGAATATTTAAATCAAGTGCGTAAAGTGATTTACTAACGTTTGTGACATGCAATTTACTGCTAATTGCGCCAATATTTAATGCCGTCTTACTTTTTGCGCCAAATTGCACGGCTCTTGGCAGATTGGGCATGTCATATTGAAATGTACTGACTGCACCTGTGTTTAGAAAACTTTTGTAAATCCCTGCCATTTGGGGATTGCGCTTACACGCTATTTTGCCCCGTTCAGTAAATCTGGCCCTATATTTTCACCTTCATGGCTCAAATTAGGCAAAAACTTGCTCAAAACCCTTTTTTTTTTTTCTTGGTAATCTTAACCATACCTTGTATGTTTGAATTAAACTGCTCTGGGTTCACAGTTTAGGATTTCAGGGTTAAACATTGCTTTGTCTCTGTTTTTGACTTGAAAAGGAAATCACATATCAATGAAAAAAAAAAGACTTTGTCCTCAGGCATATCCTTCTGCTTCATGTGCTCACTGACACATACTCTAAGTCCTCTCTTTACACCAACAGCAATGCTATATTTAGTCTAATATTACAACCTTATTTAAGCTAAATACCCTGGAAATAAAGGAATATTAGGACTACTACTACTACATGTCATGTCACTGTCTGTCAGGATCTTTGAAGACAATGTTACTCAGAATTACTCAGAATATGCAATGAATCGTGTTACCATGAAACTGAGTTCACACTGAGAAAATGATATCAGTAGATCATTTATGGGTTTCTGTATTATGTGGCTCATAAGTCTCACCTGTCTGTGATATAAAACTACTGCTGAAACTTGGACTACTCCTATGTTTTAAAAATTACTACTCACTTGCTGACAGAATAATTCATCTTTGATAATTCCTGAGGGGAAAAACAAATATGAAAACAGTTACGAAGCATGTGAGTAAACCTTTTACTGCCTCCACAGCTGCAAAGCTCTGCTTCCAGGCATCTTTAGTTCTCACGAAAAGAAATGAGATTTAGTGATTGAGTGAAATTAGGCGGAATTTCTGTCAAGTACATGCCAGTTCATTTTGCGATGAAGCAGACAGATAACAGCACACGGGTTGCTGTGCATTACTGTCTGCATAATGCTGAGAGAGGGTGACTCTATTTACTGAATTCTCTGACAATATGCAGTGTCAGTATATTTGTTGTTGGTTGGATATAGTTTGTTCTTGTAATGAAATGGCTGCTGTTGCCTTTTATCTGTTGGAGTTGTTTTTGTTAAAACATCAGTTTCCGTGCACAAGCTGTCAAAAAGAGCATAACCTGCAATTAGGTCAAAGCCCTCAAGAGAAACGACTCTTCTGCACATTTTCTCCACCACTAACAGGTGTTTGTCTACCACTGCCAACTATAATAGTCTTCAGGTTAAGTTTAAAAAAACAACAACACTGGGTCATGGCAGGGCAATCTTTTTTTTTGTTCCTTAATCTAAATACTGCTGTCATGGCAGTTTGTTCTGTGCAATCAAAGGGCTCCTTCAAGTATAAAACCAAAACAAGGGAACACGGAGTGCATTTACACAATCAGCACTCAAATATTATTCCAGTTGCATCAAATGTTTCAAACATTTGTTAATGAAGATACCGAAGTGTCACCATTTACTGTGACTATGGCGACTAAAGGTGTGAACCTGACTGGTGCAGGTATTTGCTGTTGGATGTTGTGATGATATAGATATACAGATGTTCAGCAGGATATGATCGGCTATCTGGAATACTGTTCACATGGACTGTAAATGCACTCTTTCCTCTTCTCTCTACAAGAGTCTCATACAGGTTTTAGTGGCCAATACAGCTGATAAAGAAGACTTATGCATTTTCTAACTGCATGTAAATTGTGTTTAATTCAGACTTTGAACTAATCTTATTACCTCTGTAACTCGCCAGGTCTGTTTGTTAATGTGTATGGGAAACTCCGGCAAAGGCTGCATTTGCACAAAAGTAGTAATTATTTGAAACATTTACGTGGGAATCTTTTTTTTTTTTTGCAGTGAATCTGATCTGCTGTCCCTGATTGATTAAAGATCTGAGATGCAGAAGATACAGATGTCCAAATCTTTAAGAGTAAAGTCAGTGTTTGATTGACGGGTGATCTGCCACTGAACTGAAATGTTTCTACCGAACATTCGAGATTAAACAGAATTACCCGTTTCATCACACTTGTGTGAATGCAGTCAAAGAGTCAAAAGTTTTACTGTTTTTGGATTTCACTGACTTTTAAAAAATATATTTTGAAGGAGTCTAGGAAACTACAGAAGCCATATTCAGTGTGTGCTATAAGCAGAAATTTGTATATTTGCTGCATATCCCAGTCAGGACAGCGAGTAGTCACAAGGCCCCCATGAAGGCTGCAGGACTGCAGCGTCCCACACAGTTGGGATGGACCCGCTGGTTTCTGTGTGAGTAAAACCTGTTTTGTTTTTTGTTTGTTTTTAATGAACACTCAGCCCTCAAGCTCTGACATTCAGCTATGCTTATCATCTCCAATAGAGGCTTCTGGGAGGGAAGCCAGAGATGAGACGGAATTTTTTTTCCATGTTAATACCAGCTGCTTAATGATAAAAACAATTATATAGCATGACTTCAAACAGTCGAGATTTTTACTGCGGCTCACACGTCAGAAACCCACAGAACACAATAATCATCTGCAGTTTATTAGCAGTGCAACTATCCAAATACATTAATGCTTAGAGTTTTATCAGCTGAGATGGAATGACAGATACTACAAAGCTTTGTTGTGCAACGCAGCTTTATTTTTTGTATTGTTCCACTGCCATACAAATGTCTATAAAATGACAACGATGTATAAAATCTGTATAGTGTTTGTAAAAAGTTGTGATTAACTTGAAGATCTCTGCTTTCTACCCAGTTGTTGTATGAAAATTAAAAAAAAAATAGCTCTATCTACTTTGTAGCATAAGTACTAGTACCTTATAAATTTTGTACCAATTACAACAAAAGCCCTGTTTTGTACATTTGAAGTTTTGCCTGGAATGACAATGAACCTGCTGATTTTTGTAATGACCACTGAATAAAGTCACGAGGACAAGGTCAGGAGGCTTTGTTTACAGTCAGTACAAGAAAAACAACAGAAAGGCTTTGGCAATGTTCACAGTGAGTTTCCCTTCATATTTCACCTTCATTAAGACACATGATTTAAGCATTCACATCATTTTGGACAACACTGCATTATAATGTAAACAATAATTGTCACAGTGATGAATCTGAGCTAAGACTCTACGGTGTAGTGCAAAGCTGTTAGTGCTTTTATTATAGCTGATAACACAAACTTACTTTATATATATTCACTGAAGCAAATTCTAAAATCTCAGCAGCAGTGTGTGTCAGTTCTAGCTGGCTCAAACTGAAACACACTTTAGCCACGTGCTATATATACACATGAATTAACACAAATCAGAATATAATAATCTTACAGGCACCAATGACATTATCGTTGTTATTAAAAAAAAAGCATCTTTTAAAAAAATCACAACAGATGCAGAAAAAAAAAATCTGTTTTAAAAAAGTGACAATGAAGATTCATTTTTAGTTTTTAGTGTATGTTTTATGAGCTTTTGGTGTACGCAAACATGAAGCGCTGAATCATTTTGCATCTGTTAATATTTAGATTAAACGGCTTTCAGGCTGACCTGAGCCAAAAGCTGTGAGCTGTAAAATTTGAGGACTCAATGGATCACACAAAGCAACTAAGAGTAGTTTTACATATGTAATAACAGAGCATTTAAAAGAGGACAGCTCATTTAAACTGACTGTGCTTCTTAAATATGCGCCGACTGTTAAATCAGAGATGATATTGTAATAGCTTCAACTCTGATTATGATAGTGTTAGGAAATCATATTTTAGGGGGAAATGCAACAAGGCAACTAGCTTTATTTACTAAGTCTGAACCAGAGCTTGGTTGCCCAATGTTTACATCAACATTGCACTTGCCAAGTCTTTTTGTCAACAATGTATGGTTGTTTTCCCCCTGCTGCCACTAAACAACATTTGTGCCTATTTAGATGTACGAAAGGAAAAAAAAAACGCTGTGGTCCCATAAGTAATGCTAAAAAAAAAGAAAAAAAGAAAAACTTAAACTGTTGAACCTGCAAGTTTTCAGGAAGGAAGAGGAATGTTACAGTTAGATGTTGGTTATCAAATGATGTGAACAGACAAAAGAGGGTGTCGCTGAGACTGGGTAAACTCTACAGTCTGTTCCGCCTGCTAACCACAACTGAGGAGATAAAATCACTGAAGGCTGATGAGAGGTTTTTCTGAAATGCAGTGAGGTGAAAATATATAGTCTTGCCATGAGAAAGACGAGGATAAAAAAAAAAACCCCACTTGTTTTACTTTCCTCAGAAAGGGTGCTTTTTTCTTCTACGATGTAGCTGTTTCAGAATTTTCCACTGTGATACTAGAGGTACTTTATTTATTCACCATGTTGTGGTGTAATAGTGTAATTTCTGAGATGTATACATTTAGCAGCATGACTTGAAAAGTTGAAAAACTGTTCCTGTTGTCCAAGCCAGGTGATACAATGATTTTGCAATCTGAAAAAGGACAATCTGTTCTTCCCCAGGGCTCTATCAGTATAAAGTCAGGGCAGCATAACACTTACACATTAACAATAAATGTTAGATGTAAAGTGCTAAAACCGACTGCATGCAACACTGTTTATGGCCTTGAATATTTGTATGCAAATTAGGTGTGTTAGCCAAGCGACATTCCCACAATATTCATTCACAATATCAGCTCAAAGGTAAATTGATCAGTATCCAATCAAACATACAGCTAGTTATTTACTGCCATTATTGCCTATTAACTGACTCTGTTGAGGGATGTTTATAACTCACAGATAAGCTGTGCACCGCTGTGTTCATCTCTGCGTGTCAAGTGTTGGCGGTTGGTACACAGGAACCTTCGAGCCAACAAGTGGAGGGCAACCTCTGATAATATCAGCAGCCTTCTCTGCTATCATGATAGTTGGAGCATTCAGGTTTCCACTGACAATGCTGGGCATGATGGAGGCGTCAACCACACGAAGCTTCTCCAGACCCAGAACACGTGTGTTTGAGTCAACCACCGCCATCGGATCAGAGGGCGAGCCCATCTTGCAGGTGCAGGATGGATGGTAGGCACTGTCGGACTTTTGACGGACAAAAGCATCGATGTCGGCATCAGATTGGACCTGAGGACCGGGCTGGACTTCAGGACCCCGAAACGGATCAAAGGCCTTCTGGGCAAAAATCTCCCTGGAGAGCTTGACACACTGCCTGAACTCCCACACATCAATATCTGAGAGGAAAGGCAATAAAAACAAAAAACAAAAAACCAAAAACAGAAAATGCCTTCACAAATAGTAGTGTGCCAAAACAACTCTATGTTTTTACTCAAAATTCTGTAATGCAAAGAGATGTAAGCACTGCAATAACAGCAATAACTACAAGTATGTCAAAATACTGTCATCACTTCAAATGAGGACATAGACTTAAAAAGGAGCTAATTTGAAGGAAATATCAAATACAGCCAGAGGAGCACAGATCTTACCAGCGGAGAGATAGTTTGGCTGAATAATTGGGTGATCCAGGGGGTTGGTGCTCTTCAGCTTCAGCCAGCCTATACTGGTGCTCCTCATTGGTCCAACATGAACCTACAACACCAGCATTAGTAAAACTGTAACTGGCTCACCAAACTAAAAAACTGGTTTAAAAACCCAAGCTCTTGATATGATGAAGGCTTTTTCCCTGCTACACTATAAACAACATGTTTACTAAGTTGCCGCTGTAGTTCCTACCAAGTTAGATGAAAATGTCACATCTCCTTACTTATGCTGTATGACAGTAACATAAACATGTTATTTTGTCTAACAAACAGAAAACAAACACTATATACACCATCATAAGCGATCATAACAAAATACATTTTTTATGTTGTAAAATTGAGGTCACCATCATTGTTTGGATAAGGAAAAAACAGCTTGAGAAACAGTCATTTTTGATCATGCAGTGGACAGAATATAGAATCTTTTTTCATCCATAGAGTTTGAATCTTTATTATTCTGAAAACAAACATAACATCTAGCATGCACATCTGAAAAGCCTTTAACAGGTGTTGAATAAAAAAATTAATAAATTTAAAAAAATCTGACATTGAAAGCTATCAAAAAATTGAACATAATAGAAACGTTTGAATCCAACAAATATTCTTATTTGAGATTCCCTGAAGTCCCTTATAGTAAAAACAGCAGTAAGCAGCAAAAGGCCATCTGGGTTTTATTAAGTTAATCAGGTCCAGATTTTTCAGAAAAGCTGAAACTGTGAAACATATGAGGTACACCCTTGGGCAGCTTTTATGGCATGTGTATACAGTACAGTATTTCCTGTATATTTAAAACTTGTCTGTTCCAAGGAAACTTCTCCCTTGTGTTGGGCAGCTACACGGACAAATCTGACTTTTCTTCAGACTAAATGAGGGCTACCATCTGGGTGCAAGTAAATCAGTGACTGGATATGGAATTCAACGTGAAAAACAAAAGCCTGCTCATGCTTGTAACACATATAACCCAATGATAACTTGCTGATGTTTTTTTTATTATCCTTTTTTTAGTAACAACTCAGGCCATAAAAAGACATAGAAGGGTTTTGCAACACTTCTGTACATTGTGGAATTGTTTGCCAGTTCTTGCCAGGTGCCCTTCTCTGGAAAAGAGTCCATAAATAAGTTCAATAAAGCAGTCTGCAAGGTATTTCTAGGAAAATTATTGTTATTTTAATTCTCTGAGGGAATTAGTTTTTCCATGGAACTGTAAGTATGCCTGTAATATTCCTCTGCTTCTTAAGTATTACGTCAGTGTCTTACCTAATTCCACAGGTTTAACAGTTTCACTGTGTACAGGACTGGGCACATACTATGCCTGCAGTTCATGCCTTGGAGACACATTGTTGAGCAATTTGCTATAAAAGGCTGAGACACACATAACAATGCCTTCTACCCCAACATAAAGCAGTCACTGTTCCCTCACTCACCTGATAAGCCTCTATCTTTGGGGCAACTCGTCCATGGTCAATGACCTGTGAGGGCAAGAAGTGAAACTGGATGTCGGGGTGTGTGACATTCGGACGACTACGAATAAATCCTCCACTTTCCATGTGGGCTGTTGCTCCATAACCTTGTGGGAGACCGTTGTGGTTAGTGAAATGTAACAGAGTCATGTGTCTGTCTACTTTAAAAACAGATGGCAGTGATTGTTTATGGAAATCAGTATTCGAAGACTGTGTGTGTACATTACTTCCATCTGTGTTGTCTTAACTGTTGATGTTTCTAAAGAAATGCCATTGGTGTGATGTATTTAATTTGTTTTTCAAGATTATTCTAACTACAGTGGAAGTCGTATTGTGCTATTGTAACACCAGCTGTAGGCAGCCCAGTGAAAACATATTTAACATCTACAGAATAAATGTGCATAATGATTAATTTGTGGAAAACCATGCAGTGAATATCTGAATTAACTCTTAAAGGTTAACAGGTTTATATTAACCCACATTTTCCTATGAATGATATTTGCTGATTAACAAGCATATTAGGCAAGTGAAACGGCAGTCTGACGATGGTTTCATCAAAAATAATGTCTATTCAGTGATGTAAACTTTCACTAACTTTGTAGAACATTTGGTAAATTGTCCCCATGTTCCTATATAAATGTGCAGGCGACTTGGTTACCAGTGAACATGGTGAGCCACTCAAGGCCTATCTTGACCATGTGGAAAGGTTTCTGGGCCTTATACAGGGTGATAGGCTGAGTGCACTGCTGCTGGACATACACCTCCAAGTGATCCTGCAGGTTATTACCAACACCTGAGAAACAACAGAGAGAAGGAGGGCAAACAGTGTTATTAATACCTTAATACTAATACTTAATTCTTAATTAATATTGAAAAGGTGAATAGAAATCACCCAAGCAGAACAATTTGCATCAGTCAGAAAACGTTCTCTCTTTTGCAGTGCTTTAAGTAAAAGGTAGAACAGCACCTACAAGCATTACCCCAAATACACAACACACCTGGCAAGTGCTGAATCACAGGGATGCCAAGTTGTTTCAAGTCATCTGCATTTCCAACCCCAGACAGCATGAGAAGCTGAGGGGAATTGATGGCTCCTCCGCTGAGTATCACTTCTTTTTCTGCAAACACCTGAATAAAGAAAAGAAAAACTGAGAGTCTTTGAATCACTGTAAAAGGCCAAAGTTAGCCAGACGTGTAAATCTATTTAAAAAGTGAATGAATCCTTACATTAAGCAAAAAAAGGCAAAAACTATTAAAAAAAAAAAAGACAAATTAATATTTTCATTCATTTAACTTTCATTAGCATGAGTTAATTCCCACTATTCCATTTTTAAAAAAAAAAATCTTCTAACATCTATCCTCCTTACCTTTTTCTTTTGTCCATTCTGAGTGTATTCCACCCCCACAGCACGGTTGCCATCAAACAAGATCTTGGTGGTCAGGCAGCGCACCTCCGTCTTCAGATTGGGTCGACCCAGGGCAGGTCTCAGGTAAGCGCTGGCAGTGCTCCACCTCTTCCCTGGACAGATTTAGGCAGTGACATGTAGGCAATATTTAAAAACTGGTTCAAAAAATATATACAGCTCATACTGCTTTGGAACAGTAACATACTTTTTGTTCTGCAGCCTCAGTACTTAAGCACATTTGACTTGAAGTATGATAGCAGATACTTCATTAAAGTGCCTAAGTTTCAGATTTATTTTTGAGTTCTGTGAGTAGTGTTCTATGAACACAAAGTCACCGGTGTTCAGAGGTTCAAAAGTAACTGGACAGACACTTCGCGGTCAACGACTGATGCAAGTCTTTGACCGACAGACGCCAGCAGACAGCTTGTGTGTGCCCTAGTGGTGCTTTCGAAGACATTACGCTCTTCCTTTTTTTTTTTTTTTAAAGGTCTCTCTGAAATGAGTTTGGTTACCAGCAAGTGGAATGCAGCTCAAACAGACTGAGATCAGATGTCTGATTGTTTCATTCAAGAACATTAAAACTCTTCACCACAACAAGATCTGTGGTTACTTAAAACTGTAGGTTTAGGAACACGTCCCTGGTGAATGGAAAATACACAAACACACCCACACATATCCATCTATCTATAGCCAACACTATACTGACTTTACAGTATTTTGCCATTCTCAAATTTCCTTGGAAAAACAGTAAACTACTGATAACTACTAAAATGGCTTCTTAACAGATTTGAGTGGTGGCTCTATACATGCAGTTTTTATGTCCACTGGATTTGGATTCACTGTGCTTTCCCTATTCCTTTAAATTAGGGATCTGGTCTTGTTAGTATGAAATAACTGCCATTACCAGGATGGCTGCCAACTGGTGAGACTTGCCTCTAAAGACGTTGGCAACATGTATTAAAAAGGCTACATGTCCTCCACAGCTCTTTCAATATTAACGTAAACCTACTCAAGTTAAAGCTGAGAATTAGCACTTCTAAAGAGTATTATTTTTGTTTAAAACTTAATATGCTGCAGCACAGTACCCAAAAAAACCAAAATACTGGACTGCAACTACTGCATTTATAGCACATTAGTGTTCTTATTAATTATGTATAAATTTTACAGTATAGATATAGTTCCTTGAACCTTTATAAACGGTCATGTCCATCCAGCCTACACCTTCCTGTTGGTATCCATTCATGTCATCAGTGAATGGATATCCTGCCTGCTGCCCCGCCTCAATAAAAGCCTTGTGAAGGGGGTGGTTGGTTTTCCCTCTGGAAACACGAAGAGGTCCGCTGCCGCCTCGGTATCTAAAATACGTAGAATAAACACAAACATAACATTTCAAACCAGTGACAGCAGTTTCCTTTGTTTTTTTAGAGGGAGTCATGTAATTGAGGCATGCAAGGAATATTAATAATTCTTTTAGCTGCAGTGCTATCTTTCCGTAGACTGTTGTATATACGTAGTCATCGGATAATTGAGAAGGTTTTGTTTTGCATAACAGGTACCCTTTAAGTTGAGTCCTCTTCTATGTTTCAACAGTATGTTGACACACTAATTTTTATTCTCCTAAATATTTTCTTACCTCTGTAGTATATTATTAAACCCAATAACGGTACTACATCCTTTACAATTCCTTTCCATTACAGTTTTACAATATCACTCATCCTCATCACTGAGTTCTCAATCCGAACAGCATAGAAATAGTTACTCAAATCTGGCAATACCCATCCTCTGCAACATTATTATGGTATGGTCTTCTTTACCGGCACGCACTTCCTGATTTCTCAGTTTCCTACTCTGAAGCTAGATTAGTGACACACAGCCTGGGTAAATGTGATGCTCATCTGCCCAGGTTCTGCAAAATAATCACTGCAATGCTGTGCATTTACGGTCAAGGAAAATTGTCCTGTCAGCTATTTAATATTTTAAAGCCTGGTGAATCAGTGTGACAGAGGAACTAGCACTGCCACACAAATGAAAATGATGTGGTCATGAGTGAAAAAGATACTGCAAAAGCATCACTAAAAATATCCAGCATATATTTGTTTTAGGTACCTGTTATCTCCCAGCTCATGACACTGAGCTTTCCTGAAGTAAGGCAGACAATGCTCATAATCCCAGCCATCTGCGCCCTCTCTTTGCCAACGGTTGTAATCTTCAGCATGCCCGCGGATATACACCATCGCATTGAGTGAAGAGGACCCTCCCCAGACACGGCCCCTTGGCCAGTACAACACCCGGTTGTCCATGTTGGCTTGGGGTAAAGTGTGGTAGTACCAGTTATACCTGAGTAAAAATAAAGAGAAATGGAGCACAACAGCAAACTGTCTGTCAAACTATTAGGTTTATTAACAGTTTATTAGACCAGTTTAATGTTAGACCAATACTGGATTGTTTCTGCATTTGTAAACACTCTGTAATATTGTCATTCATTGATGAGATTTCAAGAACCAAGGTGTAGGTTAAAGGTCGAACCAGATAAAAACTCTTATATGTATCTACTACCTACATATTGAGCTAATTTAGAAAATGTAGTGTGTAACATTAAATGACATGCACTAAGCCAAATAAAGCTGCTTTTATAAAATAATTAAAAATATTTAAAGAGCAGTGAATAATAAAACAGGTCAAATAATTGATGTACTTGTCATCACAGAGGTTGTAGGTCAGCGCAGCTGGCATGTGGATCTTCCATGAGAGTCGTAAGCTGCCTAGCCACATGTCCTTAGGTCCAGCCTCGAGCAGCAGCACAGACTCTTGGGCATCTTCTGTGAAGCGATTAGCAAGGACGCAACCAGCAGACCCTGCCCCAATAATGACATAGCTATAGGACGGTGTTTTCTGATTGGCTGCAGGTGATGATGAACAGTTCCACTGAGAAGATGAGACAGTGAAGCATCTGTGGCTGGAGGAGGATAAGCAGGTCTTGGAGACAAAGCGACATTCTGGCAAACTGGCAAAGAAGCACCTGCCATCCCTCATGAATTTCCCCCGAGTCCCAGTGAGAACTCTTTGGACTCCAGTGTGGCCCAGTGCGACCAAAAACAACATCCTGTTTTCCTTATTCACTGGAAATCACAACACACATTTGAAGACAAATCAGTAGGGGGAAGCTTGGAAATTTCTAAAACTGAAACCTGAAACTCTGATGGTTGATGAATGAAACGTACAGTATGAGTCTGCATTTCTGCACCAGTCTGCTAAATATTGAAATTCTACATAAGATGGACGATGTTTTGGTTCCTTAAATATTAAATATGTCTTGTGCCACTCCTTTTCCCTTTGAATGTCTCATTCAACTCAACTCATAGTTGTAAAATTGCCAGCAGTTAAATGAATAACTAGGAATGACTAAACTGGAGACTCAGTTCGTTATTATGGCTTACTTAATGCATCAAGTGCAACATGTTTAAGTTGCAATCTAATTTGTCACATAAATCCGCTTGTGTTTCTTAAACATTAAGGACTCCTGCAGTCTGGCTTTCTGATTCAGCCTGAAAAAAAAAAAAAAATCCAGCCAAGTGAGATTAAAAGAAAAAAGAAAACATGATTTTGTGCACAGGAAAAAAAAATCTTGTGTTTGTGAGCGTATGTACAGGATTGTGGTTCAAAGGCTGCAATAAACTGTGTGTTTTTGTGAATATGTTGCTTGAGGCCTATTCCGTGTTGTTATCTGGCAGAAGACTGTGCAGTTTTCTCAGTCGGGCCGAGACAGAAAGAGATATCTAGGTCACGGCAGTCATATCAGTAAACCATTCACTCAAGAGTCAAACTGAATCCAGCAAAGAGCCGCAAGTGTCAGCAAGCATCGACTAATAAAGTACGTAAATCTCCAAGCCTTCCAGTTCAAACTCTACTTTTAAGGCTATCTGCACTGAAAGTCTGGCATGAAAAGTCAGTTTCGCAACCGCTAACTTGTCAGCGTCTAGGTCTATATGTCCAGTTACATATGTTGATACTTTTCAGCTTGAATAAATTCATTGTTTCTATATTTTTTAAAGTTTCGAAATACCTTTAAACTCTATTGAAAATATTTAGAGGAGTGATGCTGATGGCAGCAGCGCTGCTGACACTTATTTTTTGGACTTAACTTCTACGTTTGTCTAGATTTACGTACTGACAGCTAACAAGAGGTTAGCTTAGTCCAAAGCTCACAGTCGCCGTCTAGACAGCGCAGAAGGACACGGACAATACTCAGTGTAACTTCATATACGACACTTAATTTAAGCCGAGCTGGTGCTGGAGTAGCTTAATGCCACCACAGACAGAAAGACTATGTGTACGGTTGAATTAAGCAGCAGGATAAAGCGGACCTACCTCAGTACGCACTGAAACAGGAGACCCAAACCCAGATGAGGGAACGGTCAGCGCGGGCGGGGCTTAGCGGGTTGTATTTAAGTTAACGGAATTGTGTGAGTCACTCATCAAGCGCTCCAGAGGTAGGCTACGTACCAGTCAGCGCTGAATATGGTATGAATTTTAAATATGTATTGGTCGTTTTTTCTCGTTGTTCATTTCTGTTTTCATTTTTACCGCAGACAGGTGTTTCATTATGTGGTGTGTTACGCTGATTTTTTTCTACTGTGTGGCAGCCCAGGTGACATCGCATGAAATTGTAAGTGACCGACTTTTAAAACATAATCCCTATTTTTTTAAATCCAAAATTAAACGTGATTGTACACAATATTTTATTTCTGCTATTTTTTTTTTTTTTTTTGCAGAGTGTGGACTGCGTTGAATATCATGGTAGGCCTATTTTTATGTTTATTATTAACACTACGATGAGAACTCTAAAATCTAATGTCAATTTATTATGTGTAGACTATTTAAAGTCTACACTGAGCTTCAGTGTGGTCCGAATTGTATTCGTTTGCCAATACAGAGAACAATATACAGTCATTGGAAAAAGAAGGTGCACCCTCTTTCAATTCTAATGTTTTACATATCTGCAAATAATAAAAAGTAATCTGGTCCTTACCAGGTTCTAAAAATATTTAAATGCACCCACGGATGAACAGCAACACACAACAGAATACAGGTGTCATTATTTATTTAACAAAAACTAAGCCAAGAGTGTGTGTGGCGGTGTGTGAAAGTACACCCCATGATTGAATCATTTACACAACCACCTTTACCGGCAGTAACTTGAAGCAGTTGTTTTCTACAGGTGATGACTTGATCAGTCTCTCATATCACTGTGCGGGTATTTTGGCTCACTCTTCTTTATAACGCTGCTTCAGTTCTTTGTGTTTGTGGGCATTCATTTCTGCACAGCTGTCTTAAGGTCCCACAACTGCATTTCAGTTGGGTTGAGGTCTGGAGTTTGACTGGGCCATTGCAATACCTTGATTCTTCCCTTTTTCTGCTGCTGTGCTTGGGATCATTGTCCTGCTGTGTGACCCAGTTTCAGCCAAGCTTTAGCTGTATGACAGATGGCCTCACATTTGACTCTAGAATACTTTGGTATACAGAGGAGTTCATGGTTGAGTCAATGACTTCAAGGTGCTCAGGTCCAGTGGCTGAAAAACAAGCCCAAATCATCACCCCTCCACCACCGTGCTTAACAGTTGGTATGAGGTGTTTGTGCTGATATGCTGTGTTTGTTTTTCACCAAACCTGGTGCTGTGCACTCTCATCTAACCAAAGGACATTGTTCCAGAAGTCTTGTGCTTCAGATGCAACTTTGCCAACTTAAGGTCTGCTGCCATGTTCTTTTTAGAGTGAAGAGGCTTTCTCTTGGCAACCCTCCCAAACAACCCATACTTGTTCAGTCTTTTTCTAATTGTACTCTCATGAACTTTAACATTAAACATGCTAACTGAGGCCTGTAGAGTTTGAGATGTAGCTCTTTGGTTTTTTTGCAGTTTCTCTGAGCATTGCATGATCTGACCTCAGGGGGAATTTTCTGGGACGTCCCCTCCTGGGAAGATTGGCAGCTGTCTTGAATGTTTTCCACTTGTGAATAATCTTTCTC
>VUQI01046801.1:8357-25214 GCA_015106735.1 Paratilapia polleni | reverse complement strand
TTTTTTTTTTTTTTTTTTTTTAAATTTTTTTTTTTTTTTTTTTTTTTTTTAAAAAAAAAAAAAACAAACAAAAAAAAAAAACATTACAGAAGTTGCAAAATATATTTAAATTGCTGAATCAGCACTGATCATCTGATTAAACAGCAGAAAACACAATCAGGGAGTACCACTGGTGTTTCTCATTCCAGGTGTTCCCCCAGCACACATCAAGTTGGCTCCATCTGTAGTGGCGGACTTGAAAGTGGAGCAGATGACAGTGGAAGGAAGAGTCACGCTGAACATAAGCTGGGCAATTAACATTGATGGTAGGAGTCAACGCTTTGTTTTTCTCAATACCATTTGATGCTATTGTTGTTATGACAGATTTACCAGTGCAGTTTACTAAACGCTGATCAGACCTCTCCACAGTACACACAACAGGCCTACATTGCAAAAGTTTTGTTCTTTCTTTAATGCCATTATGAGGGTGTGCTACCAAGTATTAAGTTGAGGGCGCCAATAATTTTGTCCAGGCCATTTTTGACGTTTTGTGTGGAATGTCTCAGATTTTTTTTTTTCTCTGCTTTTTTGTGTTCTTCCAGTGCCAACACAAGAAATAAACATGAGAATACCAAAGCATTTGTAATTGCAACAATGTTCTGGGAGAAGTGGTGCATTTTCTGACATAAATGCAAGAGTGCCAATATTTTTGGCCATGACTGTATAAACTTTGTGCTGCCAGACACAATTTTATTTCCCAAATTTTACTTTTGTTTTCCAAACATTGCTGAAACTGAATAACCAAAAGCTTGTACACGTATGCTGCAGGTGTGAGAAGGTAGTGAAACATTAAGGCGCTCAAACTGATGTTCAACAAAAGATTTTTTCTTCTACTTCTGTGCAGTTTATATAATCTTTAGTGTAGTGTCTTTAGTGTAGCAGGGTTCTTGTGAAGGACACTGATTGGTAAATATCTAAAGGCAGACTAATTAATATTTCAATCAATTTTCTCTCTGCAGCTAGTAATAAATACCTGACTGGCACTCGGATCGTAATTTCGGGGAAACCAGACTACCACTGTCAATACAACCCACCTTTGGCCAAAGCAGACTTGAATAACTTAAAGCAGGTATGCTAAATGGGGTCTTAACCTTACTAGCACTGATCGTACATTTTTGTACTACACGGTGAAAAGAGGGTGTGATGTTCAAAGACATTCATTAGCCCTTCTATTGATAAAATGCATTTATTTTGTTATTTTTGTACATATGACATAGCTGTATGTTGGGAAATGTTCGTAAATGTATAATCAGCACAAAGAAAGAGAAAACAGAGAAAACTCTTTGCACTGTGTATAACATGTCCAAGCAATAAGTTCCCTGCAATAATTGTCATCTTTTCAAATCTAGATATGGTTTCATTATTTAGTGAAAATAATCTACGGACACATTGTAATAGAAGCTGCAAATCTTCCTTTGCGTGTGCGTGAGGCCTGCCCCTGCTACAAGGCTTTAGATATTTACGTCTCTCGTCCACGACAAAGTAAGTTTTTTTTTCCATGTATTTATTTATTTGCAGGTTTATTGCACTCAGCAACACAGTATAAAAAGCAAAGACATGAAAAACATGTTTGGTCTACAGTATTTAAATTTTTATTTTTGAGTATTTAGTTAATTTGTTAGGTATGAAACACAGAACGAGTCATAGTTAAAGTCTCCATAAAAAAAAGTTGAAGTCTCAGACTGTGTTAATTAATGAAATACTACAAAACCCATTACAGCCAAAACATGTGATGGATGCAATATATTTAGGAGATATAAATGTGTAAAAGTATTAAAATCTTTAAACCCTCTTCTCTGTTTTATAGCAACTGTTACACCAACATCTCCTCATGTAACTACAGGTGAGCAATGCAGTTCCATATAATTCAGTTAGTCTGCTTTGCTTAATTTCAGATGAATTCAAATACTTTACCTGACCCTCAATGGGCATTATTAGGCCAGCGAGTCTGCAAAAATAAGTGCACATAGAAAATTCCAATCCAGCTAACAGTATCCAATACCAAAAGGGGACATAATATGTCAAAACATGCATGGAATGCACTGTATGATATTAAATAACTACTGTACCAATTTGCAATGTATATGATGACTGTTCTATCTTTTGTAATTGTTCACTCCAGTTAAGGTCACTACTGGGCTACCTACTCCAGGTAAGAGTCACAATTTCCCAAAGGACTGTTACTGCCTCCACTGAATCAGTAAAATCTCACTAATATATCAACTAAGAGAATAAATGTGTTTCCTGTGTATGTGTGTGTTTGTGCAGCCCTGAGAGTTAAAAATTTCACTGTCATCTTCATTGGAGGACTGGCCGGCCTTATTACCCTGATCTCATGCTACATAATCTGTAAATACAAACATTTTTTGGTTTACTTGGAAGAGGCATGGAAAATTACTGATAAGCAGGAAAAGATGCTTTTCTTTTGTGTGTGCACAACATGGTTTACTTCAGTGCTAAATTGTATTTAGCAAAAAGGCTCCCTGCTATAAGATGGCTTACCTGCAAGTCTTGTATACATGTTTGGATATTACCACTTGCTTTAAAATTCTAAACTTAAAATGCTTTCCAAAGCACGGAAACAGACTGCTTCACCATCCCAGGTCTAGAAGTTGCATGAAAGAAGTACTCAAATCTAGGGCTTCCCCTTCTAGATACAATAAAATGTTTGACACTACTGGCTGGTGCTGAAGCTAATGTCTCCATTCCAATGTTTTCTTACTCCCTAGGTAAAAGTGCTTGGTCTAAGGGTCACACATTGTTGGATTACAGAAACTTTCCTGTGGTTCCTGTCCCCGTCCTTGTGGTGTACCCTGCTAAGAACTCAGCCTTCCAGCGAGCTGTTGTGGCATTTGCAGAGTTCCTGCAGCAGCATGGTGGCTGCAGTGTTGCAATAGACATTTGGCAGCAGGAAAAGATTGCACAGCGAGGACCGATGCGTTGGCTTGCAGAACAGGCTAAGTCTGCAGGCCAAGTCCTTATTGTCAGCCCACAGGTAGAAACTGTAAGTATGCTGTCGTTTTTATTCTTCTCTCTTAGTTATTTTCATATTTATTGATGTGTATATGATGTCACATGGACTGGACACTTGCATCTTTAAATCAAGAAACAAAATAAGGACTTCATAGAAGTTATTAAGTGCAGTATGTCTAAAAGTCTAAACATACTACAGTGTTGTATTAAAATCTCTTCTCTTCTCTTCTCTTCTCTTCTTTTCTTTTCTTTTTTTTTCTCTTCTCTTCTCTTCTCTTCTCTTCTCTTCTCTTCTCTTCTCTTCTCTTCTCTTCTCTTCTCTTGTCACAGCCCAGCCAGTGTCCTCCTGACCCCAGCTTCCCAGAATCCTCCATCCCAGCTGCAGCTCATGACCTTTACCCTCTGATTCTCAACATGGTGGCAAGCCATGCAAAGAACGCCAGTGAGCTGGCCAGGTTCTGGGTGGTGCAGCTGGGTGACAAGAGGTCTTGTATGTTACCGCTGGAACTGAGGGCCTGCAAAACATTTTGTCTGATGAAGGATTTGAACAAACTTTGCAAGCGTCTTCATGCACACAAGCAGGATGACAAGAAGATATTAGATCTGATGTTTAGACCAAAGGTTTTCTACAGTGAGAAGAGCACAGTGACATTAAGGGAAGCTGTAGGAAAACTAAGGCGACAGCAGCTAAATGTTTCCAAAGAGGTGAAACCACTGAATTCTATGGTCATCACTATTTGAACATCTGTAATGAAAATGTTTTGACTGATGGATGAAGGAGACAGGTCTGAATAGTTGCTGACTCTTTCATTAGCCCTACTATTGGTAAAATGCATTTATTTTGTTATTTTTGTACATATGACGTAGCTGTATGTTGGGAAATGTGCGTAAATGTATAATCAGCACAAAGACGCAGAAAACAGAGAAAACTCTTTGCACTGCATATAAAATGTCGAAGCAATAAGTAATTTATTACATGTAACTATCATTTAAAAAGAAGGCAGTGGTATGAACCACTCTGCATACTCCTGGATAAGGTATATGTTTTCTTAATCTAGTGCTTTTTATTTAAAAAAAAAAGAAAGAAAGAAAGCTGATCATTGGTTTTGAACTGTTTTCTTACAGTAAAGAGGATTCTGGGCTCAAACCCAACCTTGTCAGATGTGGCTTTTTTGTGTTGAGCAGTTTGCCCACACTGCATATATTGATATTTATGATGGGCAGATTTTTCAGTTGGTATAATGATTTTTTTTTTCCAGAAATGAATTAATAAACTATTTTAGACCAAGTGCCCAGTTGAAAGTTCGGATGTACCTGTATTGTTATTGTGCTCCATATTAAAACAAGAATTTTAAAAGGAATAACACTTTTTTTTTTTTACAAATAAAATGTTTAACACAATATCTATTCAGCCCATCACATGGCAAAAACTCAGTGTATTTAGGTATGTAGAAATAATCAAGACAAACTGCTGAAGTTCAAACCGAGCATCAGCGTGAAGAAGAAAGGTGATTTATGTGACTCTGAATGCAGCATGGTTGTTGGTGTCAGACTGGCTGGTTTGAATATTTCAGAATCTCCATCAACAACCATCTCTAGGGTTTACAGAGAATGGTCTGAAAAAGAGAAAATATCCAGTGAGTGGCAGTTCTCTGGGTCAAAATGCCTTGTTGATGCCAGAAAAGAATGGCCAGACTGCTTTGAGCTGATAGGAAGGCAACAGAAACTCAAATAACCACTCGTTACCATCAAGGTATGCAGAAGAGCATCTCGGAACGCATATAACAGCAAACACTGAAGCTGATGGCCTACAGGAGCCGAAGACCTCACCAAGTGTCACTCCTGTCAGCTAAGAACAGGAAACTGAGGCTACAATTCACACGAGCTCATCAAAATTGGACAGTAGAAGATCGGAAAATGTCGCCTGGTCTGATGAGTCTCAATTTTTGCTGCAACGGATGGTAGGGTCAGAATTTGGCGTAAACAATGTGAAATCATGGATCCATCCTGACTTGTATTAACTGTTCAGGGTGTTGCTGGTGGTGTAATGGTGTGGGGGATATTTTCTTGCCACACTTTGGGCCCCTTAGTACCAGCTGAGCATTGTTAAAAGCCACAGCCTACCTGAGTTTTGTTGCTGACCATGTCCATCCTATTATGACCACAGTGTACCCATCTTCTGATGGCTGCTTCCAGCAGGATAAAGCACCATGTCACAAAACTCAGGTCATCTCAAACTGATTTCTTGACCATGACAATGAGTTTGCTGTACTCACATGGCCTCCACAGTCACCAGATCTCAATTCAAAAGAGCACATTTGAGATGTGTTGGAAATGGGAGATTCTCATCATGGATGTGCAGCTGACAAATCTGCAGCAACTGTGTGATGCTATATCATGTCAATGTGGACCAAAATCTCTAAGGAATAAATATTCCTCAGAGATTTTGATCACACTTTACGGCGTTGTATTATATTATATTATGTACAAAAGGGGAGCAGACATACATTTGCTGTAAGGGGGACTGGGAGGTGGGGGGAACCAGTCTACAACCAGCCAGAAAACACACACGCAGAAGAAAAGTCTTTGGACAAATAGAAACCGCTGTTTTGCACCACGTGACCAAACACGGAAGTAAACTTTTCATTCAGAGGGAAGGGGAAGGTGTTTGTTCATGGTTTAATTTTGAAGCACTTCGAGGGCACTAGAAGGCTGCGACTTCGTTATTTCTGACAATTCAGTGGATTAAATGAAACGGTGACGATGACTCAGGCGGAGAAAGAGCAGGATAACGGGAAGGAGAAAGAAAAGGAACGAGAGAAGGAGAAAGACAAGGAGCAGCAGCGTGGGGTGAAAAGACCCATCGCTCCTCCGGCAATCCCAGAGCCTCCTCAAGAGGTGAGACGGAAACTGAAGTATTCAGCTGTTGTTTATCTAACATGTAACCATATTAAATGTTAGTAATCTATAATTTAGCATTTGTATTTTTCCACGGATTTAGAATTTGTTCTGAACTGACAGATGCTAAATTACGTAAACTCCTCTTTTCCTTTCAGTTAGCTTCACTGAGTTCACTGTCATATATATTGGGTACACTACTGCTTGATGGGTTTATAGCCTTCTGCATCTGACAGCCAGATGGAAAGCTCAAAGGTGTTGAGTTTACATTAATATGAAATCATTTCAGAACTATAAATGTTTCTTGATTGTTCACAGTTTTGTTTAATACACAGCTTGAAAACACGTGTTAACCCTTCCAGCTTGATCCACTCTTTTAGGGTTCAGTGGCTTACATGTGGTAGTCTTGATAAACCAAGTTTGACAGGCAGTGTCCTGGTTTTGTGTGAAGAAGTCATACATTGCTGTAAGCGTGCGGGGTCTTGAGATGTTTCTCATGGTTTAAACTTAATGATAAAGCATGCAATATTTCGGTTTTTGTACTGACATCAATGTATGTCCAACAGTTTGACCACAGCTCGAATTTGTTGTAGAAGATGTTGACTGGCCTGCACAGAGCTCTGACTTCACCAAAGCCCTTGAGGATGAATGAAAAAAAAATCCTTGCAGCCAGTTTCCAAAAAACTTGTGCAAAGTCTCCATAAGTGTGGAGGCTGTGCAGGTGTCCACATGTTTGGCCATGTCGTCTAACCTTTGTTCATCTGATGTGTGGTACTGTGATGCTCTGTTGTCTAATTTATTTTTATTTTTCACAGCAAGTACAGAGCAATTTTGTAGTTGTCATCCACCCTGGGTCGCAGACACTCCGCATTGGCCGAGCAACGGACACCCTTCCAGTGACAGTCCCACATGTAATAGCACGCAGGCACAAGCAAAGTGGACAGCCCCGCTATGAAGATGCATGGCTGTTGAGGGAAGGTCTAAATGTATGTCACTCAAAACCAGATACACCCACAATATAGGCTCTTTGTGCCTTCACTGTTGTCAAATTAAGTTCATGTTGGTGTCATTTTTCATTTACCCTCATTGCTTTGTCTTCCTGTCACACAGAAACCAGAAAGCAATGAGCAGAGGCAGAATGGGCTTAAAATGGTTGATCAGGCTATATGGTCCAAGAAGATGTCAAACGGAGTGCGGCGGACTCCTGTGTCTGCTGATCAGGTGTGGTTATAAAAGCGAGAAATAAGGGGGAGAAAGAGAACTGATGCATGTACGTAATTTTGCATTAGTCACAGAGAGCAGAAATGTGATTCTATTCTAGCTTACAGAATAAAGAAATACAGACTTAAAGGTGCCTTAGTAAGCAAGAAAGGTTTGACTGGTTGATGTGCAATATAGAAAAGAACTCTTTTCATTAGTGCATTATGATGTTAACCAATAAAAGCATTTTCTTATAGCAGTGGTTGTGTTGTGTGTCTGTTTAGGCCAGAGCATATAACTGTCAGATCCGTCCTGCAGTGCTAGACAGCAGCTCCAGAGTGAAGTGGACAAACACAGCTCACCATCCTCCTTATTTGGTCGGAGAGGAGGTCAGTACATGTGTGTGAATGAGCTCATAACTCCTATGAAATATGACCTCTGAAGCTATTTTCATTACCTAAAGTCTCTATTGGTTTTATTCATTTTTATTCACTCCCTCCATCCCTACTATCATGCAGGCTCTTTATGTGAATCCATCAGACTGTTACAACATCCACTGGCCCATAGTCAGAGGTCAGCTCAATGTGCACGCTGGTCCTGGAGGCTCACTGACTGCTGTCCTGGCTGACCTTGAGATGATCTGGAGTCATGTCATTCAGAAGCATCTGGAGATCCCTCTCAAAGATTTAAAGGTAGGAGAAACCTCAGTTCTACGTGTCTTTTTTTTCTGTGGAGGAAGAGATTCACCTTTGAAGGCTGCTCAACGAAAGATTCAAAAAAGGCTTATTATAATACAAAACTGAATCAGCAAGAGCCCTGCAGCTTTATATTTTAACAGTCCTCAAAACAAACTAGAGACTTGCGCATGATAAACCTTAAAAAAAATATGATCAATCTACATTAACTGTGGATTGCTCGTTTCACATTATTGCCTCATTTAGTATTACAGATGCATCCTGTTGGTCCCTGACATCTACAACAGACAGCACATCAAGGAAGTTGTGAACATGCTGCTGCTTAATATGGGATTCTCGGGTATTACACATATTCTCTATATGCATATCTACACACAAAACAACACTGTAAATACATATATATATATATATATAATATATATATATATACTGTTATAATACTCTTCCTTAGACTATTGAGTGGAGCTTTCTTTGTTTCCCTCAGTTTACTTTCTGTTCTGTTTTTGTGTAGCTATCATTGTGCACCAGGAGTCAGTGTGTGCCACCTTTGGCAGTGGGTTGAGCAGTGCTTGTGTGGTAGATGTAGGCGACCAGAAGACCAGTATCTGCTGCGTGGAGGACGGAGTGTCACATCGGAATTCCAGGTGGGGCTGAAACCCATTTTTGTTTCATTTATGTCTTATGTCTTAACAGTGACAAAATCTGAGTATTTAAAAGATGTTACTTTCATATCTTGCTTTTATTGCATTATTTCACAAATGTATTACATGGTGTTTTCTGTTTGTGGGACTCTGCAGATTGTGTTTGGCATATGGTGGCTCAGATGTGACCCGTACTTTCTTCTGGCTCCTGCAGAGGGCGGGATTTCCCTACAGAGACTGTCAGCTGTCTAAAAGACTGGATTGTCAGCTCCTGCAGCATCTGAAAGAGACCTTCTGCCATCTAGATCAAGTGTGTGTTGGTCGAGGGATAGTGTCTGTGCATTAGGAGATACACCGACCAGGCATAACATTATGACCACTGACAGGTCAAGTGAATAACACGGATTATCTCTTCATCATGACACCTGTTAGTGGGTGGGATATATTAGGGAGCAAGTGAACGTTTTGTCCTCAAACTTGATGTGTTAGAAGCAGGAAAAATGGGCAAGCGTGAGGATTTGAGCAAGTTTGACAAGGACCAAATTGGAATGGCTAGGTGGCTGGGTCAGAGCATCTCTAAAACTGCAGCTCTTGTGGGGTGTTCCCGGTCTGCAGTGGTCAGTATCTATCAAAAGTGGTCCAAGGAAGGAACAGTGATGAACCAGCAACAGGGTCATGGGCGGCCAAGGCTCACTGATGCACATGGAGAGCGAAGGCTGACCCGTGTGGTCCGATCCAACAGACGAGCTACTGTAGCTCAAATTGCAGAAGACATTAATGCTGGTTCCAATAGAAAGGTGTCAGAATGCACAGTGCATCACAGTGTGTTACGTATGGTCAGCAAAAGGGGAACCAACACAATATTAGGCAGGTGGTCATAATGTTATGCCTGATCGGTGTAGTTTGTGAGAACTGTAGCTTATGTTGATCTTTTAAATTAATGTTAGCATCTTTGAGCCTGGCTAAATAACTACAGTTCTCAATAATCAGTGGAGCAATTTGCAGGTACACATATTAATTACAAAATCTTTTTTCTACTTTATCTTAACAGGACATATCAGGACTACAAGATCATGAATTTCAAACGCGTTTTCCAGAAGCCCCAGCTCTTCTGTACCAGGTTCGACTCGGGGATGAGAAATTACAGGTAATTATTTCAAACTGTAATAAAAGACTTCGCTGTTTAATACTGGAGCTGAAATACTTTTCTGGCTTGTGCGCATGTCTCCTTTTTAGGCACCCATGGGTCTTTTCTACCCGACCACATTTGGCATTGCGGGTCAGAAGATGACATCACTTCAGTTCCGTTCCCAAGGTGACTCAGAGGACCCTCATGATGAACACTACCTCTTGGCAACGCAGAGCAAACAGGACCAGGTAATAAACAAAGAAATGCAGACATATCATGCACTGAATGGTTTGTGTTTTTTTTTTTTTTTTTTTTAAACTTATTCTACTATTTTCTCCAATAGTCCTCCAAAGCTGCTGCAGACAGAAAAGGTATTTCCAGAACAAGTGGATGTTTGGATGGGGAGATGAGCAGTCAGGGCGGGACTGGGGAGCTGTCAGACCTACCCAGGGGCTGTGGAAGTGGTGGTGGTGGAGGAGGAGGAGGGATGCACGGGGAGATGGAGCTCGGGCCTGCCCAGGGGGAGTCCCTGATGGTAGCAGGAGAGGCAGAAGAGCCTATGTCTGCTCACCTCTCCAGGAAAACGGCCATCATGAGCCAGTTTGAGAGCAAAGCACTGGGACTGGATAAGGCAGTCCTGCATAGCATCGACTGCTGTGGTAAGTAATTTGAGTAATGGTTAGGAAAGGACCAAGTAGTGACAAAAACAAAGCACTTTAAAAGAGAGTGAAAAACTTCAATTCTCAAAGGAGGACTCAGAAACCAAATCTGGGCATGAGAGGGAGAAAAACTTCCTTGGGATGTCCTGTTTTAGCTGGTTGTCTTATTTGTTGACAGCATCAGATGAAACTAAACGAAAGATGTACAGCTCCATCCTGGTTGTGGGAGGGGGTCTCATGTTTCACGGTGCTCAGGAATTTCTTCTGCACCGCATCATCAACAAGATGCCGCCCTCCTTCAGAAGGCTGGTAGACAATGTGGAAGTTATCACACGGCCAAAGGTAACCTGAGATGTATTATATATTCACAGATCTGCATCTGTCTTGATTAGAGAGGTAGTAGCTATATACTACAGACTCATCCTCTAATGTATTGCATATGGCGGGCATGTGCTCTAGGACATGGATCCTCGGCTGATATCATGGAAGGGTGGAGCAGTGTTGGCGTGTCTGGACACCACGCAGGAGATGTGGATCCACCAGAGAGAATGGCAGCGCTTTGGTGTCCGGATGCTCCGTGAAAGGGCTGCCTTTGTCTGGTGAAACCAAACAGTTTTTTACTTGAAGCTATGACTCATGTTCATCCACAGACTGCGAAGAGGACTGCAGAAAGACGGGTCAAATCGCAGGTGAAACTGACAAAACTCTCAACCACATTTCTACAGTAGATAAAGCAGAAGAACAACTTCAACTGTTTTTCCAGATGAAAATATTTAATTCCTTAAACAAACTCTGTACACAGTGTGAAAGTACAATTGACAGTATAATTTTTACATTTTTAGCACTGCTGACACTGTCACCAGACAGTCTTCATTTGTAATATTTTTTTTGTTGGCTGTTTAAGACAAATAATCCAGATACACTTGTTACTTTTTAACAGTATTAAATAGGTTTGACAAGTTTGTCATGTCTTGCTGTAAATTGTACTGCTATTTTCATGAATGTCTGGAACTGTAAATAAACTCATCACACTTGGATACACAATAGTTGAAATTAATTGAAACATTAAGTATATCTTTTTGGATTATATCAAACACAGGATTCTCTCTCATAATCTAAATCTGAAACAACTTTTGCCCCTTGAGTATAAAAACAATAACATATGCCTGTACCTCTACCCAAATTATTTTTCAGGCAGCAAATTACCCACTATTTAGATTGTACAATATCTTAACGTGACTATTGCTGAAATACAGAGCTAAATGTGTGACACTGCTGTCAGTATTGCCCAACTCTTTACAGAACCAAGCTGTGTCATTAACGGCAGGAGACAAACTCAGTAGTATTTTTTATTCAACAGAAGGGTACAAAAGAAACATACTGACTGATGATTCCTAGGAGGGATGAGCCATGTCTGAGAGACTGGTGTGACAGCAAGTTGGAAGAGCCAAAGCAGGAAAAGGGAAGAAGTGATGTGGATAGCTGCTATATCAGCCATTCTGGCCCCTAGATGTAGGAATTCCCAGAAAGGCATCAAGAAACTGCTTGTGGCAGTGGCAGCCAATGAGGACGGGCTTCAGCACTGTGACTTTACCATCTTTCTTTGGCTTCTAGGACACTGTGCAAAGCCCCACGCCTACACTGCATGTGTAGGCATTTACCTAGAGAGAAGCGTGGGTAATACAATGGTCAGGCAATGTATTCATATCATGCTGGGCATTTACCAACCAACAAAAATGCTTTAATTCAGGTAATGAGTAAATTGGAAATGCATTAGGGGGAAAAAAAGGAGTTATTACACTAAAACAGCACTTTTCTACAGGCCTGAGAACTGACAATACAGGCACACATGCAGCCAAGTAAAAAAAAAAAATTCTCACCTTCCTCATCCTCCTCCGCCCATTGGTGGAGGACTGGGACCTCCACCATGGTTTATTCTTCCCATCCGCCTTCTGCCACCAGGGGGACCTGGAGGACTGCAAAAGCAACGGAGGAGACAAGGGAGAGGACTAAGTGTTTAAGTCAGTAAGAACTTTGTTAAACTCAGCAGTTCTCATTCTCTGGACTGTGAACAATTTTTACATTAAAAAAACAAAACAAAAAAACCCCCACACACATACATATACAATATGTACACCTTATTTGCTCGCTGTTACACATGACACCCAATTCCAAATAAAACACTCAGCTTGTTCTTACATCAGATCAGGTTACCTTCAGTATTTAAAAAAGGGGATTGTGTAGAACTCGTGTTCATTGTGTGTATGATGCAAATAACTGTGTTTTAGGGACCTACCCTCTGCCATCGGTGTAGCGTGATGCAGCACAGTTTCCCATCTTTGTCAGGTCAGGGTGAAAAATGGTCTTAAAACTGGTACAGAACAAAAAAGAGCAGGGTTTATATCACAGCTTTCCCTGTGCTCAAAGCACACCTGCTTCCACGTAAAGCCTCACAGTGCTCCTCTTGCCACGGCATACTCTCAGTATTGTAAATTTACCACGCCACCATTTCAATCAGTTTTACCAGCAACAGTTTAACAATATTAGAAAGATAGTAACACCTCTCTTTAAGAAGACAGGTGAGTTACAGCAGCTTTTACAAGGTAGAAAAGCGTGTGAAAGCACAATGGGTAACATAAACAAAATTCTTAATGAACCTTAAAAAACACAGTATATGTGTATATTAAATTATTCAAGAGGTCACACATCCATTCTGTTTAATAAGGTGGCCATTTGGTTTACTTTTTATTCAATGCTCCTTTGACTTACAAGAGGCCGATAAAGTCCACAGCACCCCAGAAAAGATCAATCAGTAAGGACAGTCGCCATGGTGATTGCGTCCTGCTGTCCAGGACCTGGCCTGATGGAGAAACAGAGAGACGGGTCAGACAGCAGGGATTTAATGATGTTCACATTGAAAGACACCAATATATGTACAATTTCCTTAAGTGCAGCAGCCAATAGTTAACCCGGCTTTACTCTTTAACTGGCCTGCAGTACACACAGGCTAACAACTAATCGAACGAGATGCAGCACGGCATCTCAGAACCGTTTTAAGGGGAAGACTAATTTGGTCCCACTGCAAGTCTGAACAATAAAGGAAATTGGAGTCACATGTCGCATTTTGGAAAAGGGGCCAAGCTTTAAATCATCACCTAATGTTCATCATCTCAATACTTGTTCCTGCTACGCACATTCAGCCAGGTTAGCTAACATCCCACAAAGGCTAAATGTAGCCTAACGCTTTTCTACCGTCACACATTCCTGCTGGGGCTATGTTCTTAAATGTATTCAATGTATATAAAAAAAAAACCAAACATAACTACTGAGAAAACTGAGAAACCGTTGAAAACACAGGAGAAACCACTCACCGTTGGACACGTACACCATCTTCCCCAAAGTAACAGCAGTATGTTTATAATTGGAGTTGCACGTCCGGGTCTGTTGCTGCGTCATCATGTGAAGCGCATGCGCAGCCATCATGCAAAGTTTTTGTATTCATCTTACTGCTGTGATTTTCAGTACACGAAATTCAGCTTAAATATGATGGTTTACATTAAAACCTTTATGCACATTTGTTTAAACTAACAGAGTCTGTGACATTTCTGAAAATACATGCAGCTTCCATGGAAGTTTAATATCCAGTTTTTGATCGCAGCATTCTTAAAAGTTTTCATCAGACTTTGCAGAGGATATTTATTTCAGCCCAAATTATTGCATCAGTCGTTCCTAACAAATGTCTAACCTGCTTTTTATTCATAGTTGCCTGAAAATGTGCACAGTCAAAGAACAGCTACAAACACCTCACCCTAGAGAAATCTATTTATTTCAAAGAGAAGGTAGTGTCTGAGATCGCTCAAGTTATTACTTATTGGAACTCATTAGTTCATCTAGAACTCACCCTCCAGAGGGTGGGAGACCAGATGAGTACCTACTGATGAGCAAAATAACATGAGAACATACTGTATAAAATAAGCCCTAAGAGCACTTCCCTAAAAGCTTCAATATTGCAGTAATAAAACATTACATATTTTACAGTCCCTGAATTGAATAAGCAATTCAGAAAATGAATGGATGGATATTGTCCAGTCACCACCAAGAGCTCTTTAGGGAAGAATTTAGTAATTCAGAGCTATTCAGAAAGTAAGCAGGTGATTTTATACAGACACTTTGAGGCAGTAGAGGCACAAGTGTTTATTTTTTGCAAAATCAAAAATACCATGCTTTACAATAGAATACGAACATATGGTGTAAATTAGCAGACATATCCACAGTCAGGCATTGGTCTACAAATTAGGAGAAATATAATGTAACAATATGATGATGTACGGTTAAATATTAGTACAGGTACTCTGAACTATTTTGAATAATTCATAATCTACACACAGTTCCATGTTTGCTTGTAAACCAAGAAAAAAAAAAGCTTGGGAGAGGAATGAAGGTTTGTGAAGGCATTCTGTGGAATTTCTAAAGTCCTTCTCAACTAAATGAAAAGTAAAGCATTTTCAAGCCTTTCAAAACCTAAAAAAGTGAATAAATGAAAAAGTTCAAAAGAGAGGGAAACTGCTGGTTAAAAAAAGGCATCATACAACAGAAAGGTCAAAATACAGCACATCAGACCAAGTTACTCATCATCTTGGGTCTGCGATTCAGGTTTGTCCATGTCTTCATCAGGATTTTGTACTTCAACCTCAGAGGCAGGAACCGATTTCGCTCTGGCTGCTGTTCCAACAGCAACAGCTTTTTTCTGTGGCTTGTGTCTTTTGTTTTTCAGTGCTGATGTTGTAAATCCATGTTCATTATAAGCATTTATTACTTTCTCAACTGTTTGGCTTGATACGTTACATAGCTCGGCGGTTTCACTGACAGACAGACCTGCAATCCGAGCACCGACTATGTGGCCTTTTTCAAAGTCTGTTAACTCGCTCATACTGGAGGTGGATGTCTTGACTGCTTCGTCATGTGCCACTTCTCTATTTTTATCCACTCCAGTGTTGAATATACTATATGACAGCCTTTCCTCCCCATTTCCCTTCTTTAAGAATGGTTTGAGACCATTTCTGATGAGGCTTCGGCGAACGGTAGCTGGATCAACTGAAGGGCCAGATGCATCTCTCAGGTCCTGTGTCAGGTCTTTGGTGGATTTTTTCCTATTTCTTAAAGACATGACTTTTAGGTACTGTTCATCTGCTGTGGATAGCTTTTTAGGTCTGCCACTTCTTCTTTTGTCCTCCACTTGTCCAGTTTGCTTAAATTTTTTAAGGACACACTGCACACCATGCCGAGATATGCCAAGTTTTCGGCTAATAGTTCTTTGGGGATCACCTTGTTGGTGCAAAAGTACTATTTTATGCCTGTCAAACCGTGTTATCTTTGGCATTTTTTGTAGATTCAACTAAAGATTCAACTAAAGAAATGGGAACACATTATGGATTTTTGTGACAGGCTGCTAGTAACAAAGTGCCAAAAGATACAATTTAAAATTGGTTCTTTGTTAAGTTGTCTGTTATGCGTAGACACAACACTGGTTCATCTCTTGAGTTAGGGGCTTTTCTAATGCTCCAATGAAGCCAATGTCCAAAGAAAAACTTTGAAAGACCTTCAGAAAATCTGGAGAACTATTGCTCAAGACCACTTTAGAAAATTACAAGAAAGTGTGGCTCCTTGGGAAGCAAAATATAGAGAAATGAGGGGTGGCTCAAGACTTTTGCACAGTACTGCATACTGTAGGGGGAGATGACTGGCGATGCTCCTTGGCCTGAATGCAAAACATGAAAGAAGAAAACACCAGAAGTTAAAATTTCAAACACCATCAAACAACTATAGATGGTTGTCTTTCTCTTTGTGTTGACTGGTGACCAGTGGTGTGTCCAGAGGGGGGGCATGGAGTGGCACCTGCCCCTGTGAAATATAACTGGCACCCCTAGTGCCCTCACAACAATGCCAATAGAACTGGATTACTCTATGACAATGCCCATCTACCCTGGATGAGGACATGGATCGGACCAGTGGTGGAATGTAACTTTAGTACATTTCCTCAAGTACATTACAAAAAAGATACTGTTAATATACTTGTACTTTAAGCATTTCTTATATTTTGGCAGCAAACATGTAGACTTAGTTACTCATTACTTTGCTGGTTTAAAATATAAATATACTAAAACATTACGCTGTATTATTATAATTACAGTCCCCAGCAGAATGCAAGTATTCAAAATCATCTCAAGCTGCAATATTAAAGTGATTTACACATGAATGAATCAGTCATTATGATGCAATAATATAATGTATATTAATCTGAACAGGGCTTTTCTGCATAAGGAGAACTTTTACTTTAGGTATTTTAAGTATATTTTGATGCTAAAACTTCTGTACTTCTGTAGGCTACTCAAACAGGATTATGACTTTGACTCAGAGTCTCAATGCTTGTTTCACTTAGGGAACAGGGATGCACACGGCCAGGGCCCTGTACTACGAAGCGAATTCAACATACCCAGGATATCTTTTTGTTATCTGGATTCACTTACCCCAACATCACCAATCAGGATAAGCGGTCACAAGTAGGTGGTTATCAAGTTGATAAGTTAACCCAGGGTTTCCCCTGCGCGTTCACACGAAAGGGG
>VUQI01046800.1:0-22788 GCA_015106735.1 Paratilapia polleni | reverse complement strand
ATGAAAAAAAAAAAATAAAAAAAAAAAAAAAAAAAAAAAAAAAAAAAAAAAAAAAAAAAAAAAAAGAAGGAAATTAACAAAAGCATCTGTGACTTGTAATGGAGCGAAGAAAATGTTGAACTGGCCAAGCAGGTTCTTTGGAGATACAATCAACATCACCATCAGAGAACCTCAGAGAGTCAGAGAAGCTGTAATCCACTAAGTAGGCTATCTGCACTATCATGTGTCAACAGCACTGTGAATCATTATGAATATGAGTGGTGTCACACTCCACAGCAATAAAAGCCACTTAGCCAGAGTGGAATCTCTCCAACCCTCTAATATTCCTCTGATTGTCAGATGCTTTCAGGCATGGTGTCAGGTGGAAAAAAGGGCATTTACAATGACAAGCAGGACTCACACAGAAGCACACATGCAAGACAAACATTCGCATTATGTACAAACACACAAACTATGACAGCCAGTATTTAATATTCATGAGAAATATCTAACCAAGACCCATAAGAGCTTGTAATGATTACAAGAACCAGATGCTATGTGAAATCTGGTATGAAACCATCTTGCAGGTGGACTGTTATTTTAAGGCAACATTATTTTTCAACAAAAGCACAGTTCAGTTCTAGGGGAACGTCAAAATGCCATACTATGCACTATACACTCACTACTTGTACTGTGAATTTCAGTAGTATTATATCTTATCTTTTTATGCGTCATTTTGTTTTAGCCATGTTGCCAAAGACACAATTCCATGGTTTCTTGACCTCATTTGAGATTAGCTGAGTGCCGATAAATGAATTTAAAATAGATGATACGCATGACAAAGTGAAAACTTTAATGCATTAATTAGAACAACTTTCTGAAGAAAACCCACCTCACCATGTGACATCATGTAACTGTTTGATGCTCAGTCTGGCCTCATGCTTGTCAGGCTACAACATAATTTGAACTAAGTCATATTTATGTGTGTTGTTCAGAACCTGGAGTGTAATATCTATTGTATTTGTACAGTTTTTTTTTTTGCTGAACAAGTGCTGCAGTTTAAATATTTTAAAATTTGGATATTTAAAGTTACTATTAATTTTTGTAAACTTATTAAGTAAAATGCATATCCATGTGAAATTATGTGTTGCTATCTCATTAAGCAATTTTGAAAGAACTGTGATATGTGAATAAGTGAGTGAGGGTTTGTCACTGAGTTAACTCCACTGCCCCTCAAACACGACTGCACATTTATAGACAGTATTTACTATTCACTATACAACTGCTCTTTTGAAGTGCTTTTAACAGATCTTTAAACAAAAAATAAATGATAATAAACCAGTCTGTTAACATGCGAAAACTGGTTATTCATAAATTAAGTATGAGCACGTATGAAGAAATGCAATGACATCTAGAATACAACAAAACTGAAAAAGACAGTAGCATATGTAAAAGTTTGTACAAGGTAGCAAAAGAAAATACTAATGAATAAGAAATAGGAACTCTGAGTACCACTAAGTACTGACTTAATAATTTAGATGTGCAGCAATTTTGTGATTGCCTTATGAATTTAGAGGTCACACAGTAAAAACTATTTCTTGTTATTAATGTAGTACATATAGTTGGACATAGTTGGGCAGTAACACTAAGGCTAAGCTTAGGGAAAAGGTTGCACCTTTATTAAATTTCAGTGTGTATATTTTTAAAATGATGATTAATTACGGGGAACAGAGGTGTAGTTTTGGGGTCTATGATTAAATAAAAAGGACAATATGTCCCATGTTAAATTTAATATATTAAAGAAGAGGTCCTCTAAAGTTAGAAGACACAAATAAAGCCGAATAAGGCTAACCAACATATCTGCACACACGGGCTGCATCAGTACTAAGATTTTACCACAAAGGAGAAGTTTAGTAGTAAAAGGCTACTTACATGATATTAACTAGCAACCATCATATGCTGAATGCAACAACTAAAGATGCTGAGGCTAAAATCTTCATCAAGTGAGTGAATGCTAATAGGCGATAGCAGCATGTCCATAATGATCTCTCTTCTGATTACTAGCCATCTTTTCAAACTAGTAGTGTATGTCTTATGATTCGTTCTGCAGCCTAAGCACATCCTTTTATCTCTTCTACTGTATCGCTACTTGGAATTGAAGTAAGAATTTCACTTTACTAAATCATGCATGAGAGACTGTGTGCTGTATACAGAACACAGTGGCTACACAGTGTTCCCAGCCCCCTCGCTAAAGCACAATAAGCAAGCAGTATCTTTGCCTTAAGCTATGGTGCTTCACCCGAGCAGAAGCTCATATCTAATAGAGCAGAGTTATAATACATTGGGTGTCAGCTTTTATCTGCCTCCCCCTCCTTCTCCACCTCTTTATTTGGCTTGCACTGTACTTGAGAGCTTTGTATCCCATGGTTTAGATGGCCTGCACAATGGTAGCTGAGAAAACTGCTCTTTAAATGGCAACAGTCATCTCCTGAACACTCTCAAGTAATTGTTTAAGGACAATTGGAGGAACAGCAGCCAGTTTTACAGGGGGAACAGACACCTGAAGAGGCAGCAGTTCAGATAAATTGTCTGCACAAAGTTACACCTCTAGGCATTTTTCCAATGAATCTGACTCCAGCTGCTATGGGGAGTGGAAGGTCGGCCTATCTTTCACCTCACAAACCCCAACACAGAGCAATCCACAGATGGAGAAGTAGAGTAGAAGTTGCTGCTTGGTTGCATGCATGTTTACTAGCAAGCAAGTGCCTAGATCTCAGTTCAATTGATAGTAATATACTATATTTGTAAAGTTACTTTAATAAAAGTAGCCTACATTACTATAAGCACATAAAGTTTAATATTTCTGAGGTGGGTTATATAGTGTTAATAACAAACATTTATGATCGGTATTAGCAGGTTTTCCTGATAGAGGGACTGTCTCACTTATTTTAGTATAGTTTGATAACCATTAGTGAAAGAACAAATTATGATTTACAAAATAAAGACAAGGTTTTTACCTTTGTAGCTGTAAGTGCTATAAGTTTTTTGTAAAATGAAATGGTTCACTTGTGATGAAGCCACACCAAAATTCTTTCAGCTTATTGTTTTTTTTTTAACCCATAACCTCAAAGAATTTTACACTTATTGTCCCAAAGTTCTTCTTTTAGTAACTTTTTTTTTTTTTTAGAGGGGAAAACAGCTTTAACCACCCACTCTACACTACAGGTTCAGCACCAAGTAGCAGTCAGAGAATGTTACACGTCTTTTCTGGAGTTTGTGAAGTTATTTAAGCTTTTAAGTGACTATTTCTGAATTTGACTGAGTTATCAACATTCACTGCATGGCTAGGATAGATGTCAAAAACTTCTTTTAGTAGAGAAGATATCATCCGTACCTTTGAATTTGTTTCATAGTGAGTGGCTGATGTTTACTGGAACTGTAGAGTGGGATGGTAGTAAAGGCAAAAGTTTGAAAATGTCAGTCTCCACCAAGTGTCTTTCCATGAATGGAATAAAAAAAAAAAAGGAAGCTCAATATTACCTACCTTTGAATGCCATGATAAATTTAAGCCTATGATACATCCCAGTCATGTCAACTAAGGAGACGAAGGACAAATAAAAGGTCCAAATTTAGTGATGCAACATTTAGGCAGAATGCCATACACTAAGCTGGCAGCTGCAGAGGAAGCAGTGTTCATAAAACAGTAAAGTAATGCTTCTTCTAGAAATGGTCATGAATATTAGGAGGCACGCACACAACATAAAGCAAATGCATAACAGTTGGGAGATACTGGGGAAAAGCTAGTGTACACAATGTGACAAAATTGTTAGATGAGAATTGCTGTTTTTCCATAATCATGTAAAGTGTATTCTGAAACACTATGACTTTCTGCATGTAGGCCATTAAGAATACAGCAAATGAAAATGAGTAAAAATTTAATCTGCCTTTGCCATCCCTCTATGTTTATCCACATAGACCCTGCCAGGAACTGGGCATATTGTTTCACGCTTGAAGGAAAAACTTGATCTCTCTGTCAGAGGCCCAGTAATCCCCTAAGCCTTTTCTGTTTGCATAGTCCAATTTAGCTGTCTCTTAATGTAATTAAATTGTGCTGATGACCCTAGGTGGAGAGGAACTGCACTATGCTTGTAAGCAAATCCACCACTAGATTGTTTTAGAAAAACTCACTGTTATACTACCCCACTTTTCCATTATTTGATATGTGCGTGCAAAGCTCCTTTAAATAAGTCTGTTTGTGTTGTGCTGGCACAATCCCCTCCATTCCTCCCAAAGCAGGAAGATTGAAAAGCACTGGAAAGCAATACTTGGCAAAGTCAAAATCACAGTACTTTTGAACAACCTTAAGTACAAATTTTCCCCCAAAACAGAGGGTACTGTGTCTCATGAGCAAGTACGAAAACATACCTTAATTGAAATGATGTAGTAGTGCTATCCTGCTTAGTGTTGGGATCACATGACATCTGGCAGTTGGCATGTGTGGACATCCTGGAAACGATTATAGCAACTGCTTTCCTACATTCAGCTCTTCCTTTTTCTGTTCACCTCAGGGAAGGGAGGAAACCTTACTGGGGGGCCTCTGGGATGCCCTGAAAGGAAAAAAAAATAGAAAAACAGGCTATTTTAATGCATGGGTATCAGGTGCCTGCATCACCATTTCACTAGCCTCTTCCAGACCTGGGTCATGTCTATTGGATTTGAAATGGAGCTGCTCAGAGGCAACTGCAAGGTCATGTGGTTTTCCATTAACATTAATGCCCGGTGTTATGCCATGGAAGCCTTGCAGTGTAATCTGTTTACCCTGCCATCTGATCCTGCTCACCAATGGCTTCAATATGCCAGTCTGTACAAATAAAGTTTTATTTATTTATTTATTCTTTACATTCCTGCTCTAGCAGAGGTCAGTGTAAAAATAAAATAAATTATTATTATTCCATTATATAAATATACATTATATGAATATAAATTAAATAATAAATAAATATTACTGTAGAGCTCTCTGCTGAACTATTCTTCACTCTTAAAGGTTAAAAACAAAAAAAGAAAATTCAAAACAGCTGATGTTGTGCTATCCAGAAAACCATGAAATATAAAACACAAACCCAAAAGAAACTGAGAGGGGAGGCAAGCAAAAGAGGGAGAAGATGTTGATTGAAATAAAAAAGAAGAAAAACATATGCTGTGATCTTTCTTTCAACTCAGCAGAGTTGAAGATGCATCTTTTGAGCCACTGACAAGCAAACGGGGTTAGACTCCCTGCTGAGCAGCAGAGCATGGCTTGGCCATCCTGCTGTTGGTGGTGGGGCTTTCAGGTTGCCCTTTTCCATAATACCACGCTGGGTAACATTATGAACTCCAAAGGAAATAAAACAGAATGAGGCTGAGCACCAGGTGGATCCAACAGTGAGGTTGATTTTTGAAAATTTCTTTGAAGACAGTAATCACAGATGTTTCCTCTTGATGCTGTCAGTCTTTCCCATGCTATGTCACTCCAACAACTGAGGCTCTCTCTGTGACTGAACACAAAAGGGTTTATTTTTAGGAAGACGGTTTCATGTTTATAGAGATGGTTGGAATATCATAGCTATAGCTGTAAATTTTATGGCTACTGCTATCATTTTCCATTTTGGATGACAGATCCTTTTATGAAGCAACAGTAATGCAAACTAACCGTAATCTCAGAAAGATGTCTAAATTTTGCCTTTTCCGCCTCTTCCACTTGTAATGTATACATATCAGTTTGAGTTTCAACTGACCAGAGGGACCAAAAAGCCAGTTAAGTCAGAACTGGCAGGATGCCTCTCCTGAACAATGATTGCATTGTGTCTATGTTCCTCTTCAGTTATTCTGAACAGGTTGGCCTCAGCAGTATGCAGCCATGCTGACTCTATTTAGAAACAGCACTTTATTGGCTTGGACTGGTGCATTGCTAGTTCAAGTTAAAATATTATTCATTTATTTTTATTATCTGAATGAACATGATCAATCTACACCTCTTCACAAAGATACACACATATAGATCCTGCAGTAATAAAAAAAAAAAAAGAAGTCTTTCTCCACTATGCAATGACCAGTTCCCCTTATAGACTAAAATCTGAGTTTAATTTACTTCTCTCCATGTGGGACATAAGGAATATTGGATTGATTCAATTGGTCATACAGGTAACCCCCCACCTGCACCACCAACTATTCAGTTGGTCTTACCTTTCCTCAATTAATAATCAGTGTCAGTGACAGGGGTGTATGAAGTGTAGAACCAATGTCTACAAACCTAAGTGCTGTTAGTAAGATTTAAACTTTAAACATTGGTATGGATACCATCCACTCCTGTACCTGTCTGCTGTCTGACAGAATGAAACTTTGTCTGCAGAATTAATTTCAACAGATAACACTGACATGTTGCATAAGTAGCATGATTTTTGTAATGCCACTCCTTCTGTATGAGTCTGTTCATACCAAATATAATGTTCTTGTTAGGAAGCTTGTCTTCACTGTTACAAACACATCAGAAAAGCACAAAGCCTTGTCTTAAGTTTTCACACAAAAAAGAAAATACGCTTGTAAGTTTCAGCTTTATAGCCATCTTCCAGAAAGCTGTGAATGCTATAGACAGGAAGAGACATGCAAAGACAGAGTGAGGGGAGAGACAGAAGTTATATAACTACTGCTCTTACCAAGGAGACATTTTGCAGCATCAAAAGCAAAGCAGTAATAATAAATGCCAATGTTCAAGGTTGCTGAAGTTATCATTCGCTTAGTAAGGGAAGATTATGCAAGATGGGTTATCGTTAGTGCAACAAAGTTGCATATTTTATTATTCTGTTAAATGGGTCAATTAATAATATGTGAATATTAGTGATACTCTCTGAAACATGACAACAGGACATCCGAAGATTAGATCTGTTATTAAAAGATATAATCTGTTCCTATGTTAGCTCCTTAAAACAAAGTAATACATTTTTTGCCCATTTTCACAGTTGAGCAATTTTTGAAGCAAAATATTGAGCCACAAAAATGAAACCTATCTAGGATTGAATAGAGTTCAGTGGGAACGCTGGTCGACCAATTGCCATATTAAGGTCAAAAGGTAAAATAAGAAATTTCCTATTTTGTTGGTTGAACCTGATGTTTCAGACAAAAAAAAAAAAAAAAATCTTCACATTCCTCTTTATGTGCACAGCATGACGTTTTTGCAGAAAACAGAAAGAGTAATGAGAAGAAAAACTTCCACTCAACACTCAGTCTGTATGAGCTACATTATTGTGCACGAACCATGCGATTCTCTTCCCCTATTATGGTCATGGATATTATTCTGGGAGGGATTCCACATGATTGTTCCCAGAGGACAAGCCCTGTCTGAGGAGCACTGATCCATCCCTGCAGACTGAAGCCAGCGTACCCATTATCAAATCAGACTTGAACCTATCCCCTGTCAGCGAGGGAGACATGTTGAATGGATATCATTGTGCACTGCTGAGGCTTCCATCACTGTAATCCCTCTACAAAGTGCAGGCACTCTTAGAGAAAAATGAAAAGAGTGGAGGAGAGAGTGGCCTATTCACCATGTGTGTCACTGCAGAGGGCACAAGGAGCGAAGTCGGTGGATTCAGTGGCCTGAGCCGGTGACTCCTCATCCCTCCCCCAGCCAGAAAAGAACAAAAGATTAAGCCCTCCTGCTATCCAAAGTGATAACAAGCTGTCAACTTCTAAAATGTAATCTGCTGACTCCGGGAGGAAGTGGTGGTGTCAGTGGAGTGGGCTGCCAGCTGATGCTTATCTTCTGAATGGCGTGCCATTGATGGAGAGAACTGTGGCCTGGGCGGCAGTCACATAAAAGCCACCTCTGTCTGCTACCAAACAAAGAGGTCTGCATGAGCAAAGGAATCCATAGTGAGCCAATTTTCGACATATTTATATACATACATCCCCTCCAGACCTCCTCTTGATTTGTGATTCGGGCCACAAAGAAAAGGTGATGAGAAAGATAAATGACATGAATAGTGGCCAATAGGCTGTGGATAATAAGGAATTGCCCCTGACAATGCTGACAAGTGATGGGAGGCTCCCCTCTGTCAACTTGTCTCTCGAGCCCTTCCACTCAGTCTGGGCACAGATTGTTAAATGCAAAAGCTATCTTGCTGCCAACACCAAGTCCTAATGCACACTTCAGTGGGCAGTGAGGCTGCGATATGGGAGCTGTCACCAGACTGCAGCCATTGAATCAATCCAAACTGGGCATTATCCAGACTTTTAACAAGGGGATTGCCATACAGCTAATTGCCTGCACCTAGTGTATCTTTCTGTCTCTCATCAACCTCATGCCCCTACACCCCCACTCTGTTTGTTTCTCCCAAATGTTACAACTCCAAAATTGCTTTTAAATTACCCAACGGAGCTGCCAGATGGCTAATAAAACATGCACAGCCATCTTTGATCATATTAGCTATTAATATTGACAAGCCAGATTTTTTTTTATGTCAGATCTGTGTAGGGGTTGTGTCTCTAATAGGGTAAAGAATCTAATTTTCTGGTCCATACAAAAAGCCACTTACAATCTCAGTAGATATGGCAGACAGAAGGAATTAGTCACAGAGGAGCTATTTCAGGCTGTTTACAATGTGATTTCAAACCCATACTGGAGGGAGGGGGGTCTCTTGTGGATTTGAGGCTATTGATCTCCAAACACCAGTCATATGACAAGAAATAGATCCTCTTAGTTGTTTTCTGTACAGCTGAGTGAGAAAGAAATGACTTTGACCTGGTGCTATTTCAGATACACTGGAGTCACTCTGTGCATCTTGGTGTTGTTGGTGGTGTTTGTTACCCAAAAGTGATGCTTGACAATGAACCTGAAGGTTCAGTTGATGGATTTGGAAGCATATGTATAGGAAACTCTATATAATAGATGGATTTTTTTTTTGTGCATTTGAGCAGATTACACCCTATTTAAACAAGGCTCAGTTTAAAGCCATGCAACTCAGACTAAGGGACAGAGGTGTTTTGAGCTAAATGCTAAATTAAACATGGTAGCATGATCAAAGTAATGTTTACATGTTTGTGATAAGCAGGTATAATTTTTATCATATACACTGTTTTAGTTTAGTTAACTGGCATGTTAAAGTTTGCTAATAATCAATAAATACAAAGTATAACTGAGCGTATTGTGAAAGATGTTAGTTCTGCAAGTGTTTGATCATAAACCAAAGCATTGGACAAATTAAAATTTTCAGTTGTTTGTGGCACTAGATTAAAAACTAGGATCAGCAGTTACAGTAAATTCCATCCATCCATCCATTTTCCTCCCCTTATCCTATTCAGGGTCGCGGGTGGGGGCTGGAGCCTATCCCAGCTGCCATAGGGCGAGAGGCAGGGTACACCCTGGACAGGTCGCCAGTCTGTTGAGCATCTGAAAACAATGAATCACTTATTTTAAGTTGGTCTGGTGTTAGTCCCTCCATTTAGGACATTTCCATCACTTGAAAAATTATTCTATGGCACTATTATATCAGTGTTATGAATCATCATGGAGAGTGGACCCTTACGACCACAGTAGGTACTATTAGAAAGTGTTGTCTTGAGATTTAATCCAGAAATCACTTTGGCTGATCAAACAGCGACAGTACTTGGCAAATATCAAACACGATGATCTTGGCTTTGGACAAAAAGTCAATTTCCTGCCTTGTGGCTGGGTTACTGGTCTGGTAATAAGTGTGCCTGAGCCAATGTCTGATTAAAATGAAACCAGGGGGACAAAAAAAAAAAAGGTAATGATGTAGACTAAATATCCTGTTATTTATCTTGTTCAATTATTTTTACATTGATGTGTGTTGGAGTAAATTGACAGTGCAACATTGCTTACATTAACTCATTCCAGTTTTTATTTTAATAAGAGCCACGAGAGCTAAAATTCTGTTGAATCCCTGAGAATTGGGGAAATGTACGCAATTTTTTTTTTTTTTTTTTTAATACAACCCATTTCCAAAAAAGGTTGGGACACTTTGTACAATGTAAATTCAAAACAGAATACAGTGATTTTTAAATCATATAAACCCCATAATGAGCTGAAAATAGCATAAAGTAGACTGCACAGTAAGTTTTAAATACTTTAAATATATATTCATTTTGATTTTGATACCAATAATGCATTTCAAAAAGCTGTAACAAAGGCATGTTTACCACTATGAAAGCATTTAGAAACAAAGTTTTGAAAGCAAACAATATGGAGACCTGGGGATTGTGTCCCTTGTGAGATCATGATTTTTAATTTAGTTAAAATGCTGTTATTTCCTTGTTTGGTTAGGTTTAAGAAATGCTCATAGTTTGGGCAAGTGGAATCATGTGAATGTAAAAAGTCAGAAAGGTACTCTGACAATAGAGGAGACCTGTCTCCTCTCCTCTCCTCTCGAGCTCAGAATATTAATATATTGCATCGCCAGTTAATATGTGCTTATATCACATATTGACTGATTTATAGTTTGTTGAATTCAGTCCACTGATAGTCATGGCAATAGGAGATTAGCAGAGTTGTCTCCAAAATAAATTATTCAGGAGCAACTCTGCAATCAGGTAACATACAATATGTTTTATCTGAGTTATTTCCCTCTACATAGGCAACATAGCCAGTGGGGCACTGTATTTCAAATCCCAGCTATTACACGGTGCAGTGCATCTTCCCACCTTATCTCAATTCCAAAGCTTTGTCCTTTTTAGCTAATGGCCTTCAGCAACTCAATGAGAGGCCATTAATGTCAATTCTGAGGATGCATCACAACAATCTAAACCTCATTTCTGACTCTATTACTGTCAGATGATGAACACATCTGTGATGAGGAGACTTTTGTGAAATGAAAAATGAGTGCTCATCTTCCCATTGACAGCCTTTATTCTTGAAGCGATGCAGTGTTTTCACGCTTGACATATAAATGAACCCCCTAATTTTATTTTCAAGTAAGGAAAAATGACCTGAAAATTGCACCTATCATGTTTTTCTGCAAAAAAAAAATATGACAACCTCCTTAAGACTGTCATCATTTGAGAATATTATATTTTGATGTTAAGTGAAATTAAGAAATTTTGTCTTTGGGTTTATTTATTTTACTATTTTTCTCTTTCCCCTTTCCTTATTCCTTATTTTTCTTATTCTGCCTTTTATACTTGGGCCTTTTAGCGCAGTCTTCACAGAAAATTGAAAGGCTTTCAGGCGGCTGCCAGACAGTTTGCAGCCTGTTTTCCTGAGTCAGAACCATTTTTGCTCATTGTGTTTTACTGCATTAGACTGAGCCCATAACAGGTGCAAGCCATTAAATTACATGAAGACAAATTGAGCTGTTCACTACCCATTTCCAATTTTCTCAGAGGTTGGCACAAAAGGGAATTAGACATAGATCCCCTTATATTTATTTCCTGATATCTCTGTAAGTCTTTGAGGTATTTTGTCTTCCTGCACCATAAAAACACAGCACTGCTTGTTTTATGAGAAGTGACTAAGGTTAGACAGAGGCTAAAGGAGTTAACCTCCATATATACAGTAAGACTGCCTTCCATTTCCAATTGCTGCTCTGTGATCGTGGGGGATTTTGTCCACCTGCACTGGAAATGATACACTTACCCCACTATACTGTACTGTATGTCTCACTGGTCCTTTGGCTTATTGGTGCAGAAAATAGGACCCCACCTCTCACACCCACTTCTATTGATTATGAATCAGACTATATTTCATCACTGAACATTTCCTCGTTTTTTGCCAACTTCATTGTGGGTGTTTATGTGCAAAGAGGATTCCAGTGGATCCATACAAAATTGCAGTAGCGCTGTTAAGAAATAAGCCCACTTCAATGGAAGGATTTGCAGAGCCCACTCAGAGGTAGGAGGGAGCCTTTCAAAGCCACCCTTTTTGTAGGCTGTTTACTGTACTCCACACTGAGACTGGCACTACTCAGCGTGTTTCCCCTCAGCTTTCCGCCAGCAGAACCAACACCATATTTAAAAACTTAATGCTCCACCAAAGACCTGTCACAGCCAGCTGTGTCTATGTATTGTTGTTTATTATTTATTACTATTATTTATTAAAATCTTGCTGAAAACATTCTTACCCCATATTATTATTTGTGAATATTAACTGGCATTGTTCAAAAATCTAAATGTTTGTTTTTTAAAATCATTTCTGATGATGAAAAGATTTTATATTTTATCTTATTTAGTTATTAATTTATTTTTACTTTACAACGTAAAAATGAACAGATCAATATAAGCTTAAAGCTGACAAAGACATGCCCAGCTCTGTCTGGCCAATCATGGTATGACTGACCCTTAAATGGCAACTCTATCAATTCTATGGCTTTCCTCCTCCTAGCAGAGGCACAGAGGGAAGTGAGGCAGCATTAATTATGAGCCTTCAAGCTCCAGGGGACAGTTAATCTTTGTCATTTTGTTCCTGGAGACATTTGGATCTGCCACCAAGATTGGAGCCAGGTCACAGCTCATGACCCTTAACTAAGAATAAGAATTCCACTCACATTAATGGAAGAAACCTATTCTGCTTTTTTCCAACACATCCCCTCGTGGGTATTTTAGTTCATGCAGTAATCTCTTTTCTGACTTAAAAGTTTCCATGATTTGAAGACAAAAATTACAAATCCCATTTCCAGTAAAGCTGGGATATTTTTTTAAGTGACAAAAGTACAAAGAAAAGATTTTCCAATTGTATTACTGGCCAGTTTAATTGTGTTTTACAATTTGATGGCTCCAACAACAAAAGTTGGGCTGTGGGGTACACTCTGGGCAGGTTGCCAGTCTGTCACAGAGCAGGGCTGTCACAAAAATATGTACTGTAGATTTTGAAAGACGTAAATTCTCTGTGACCTTGCAATTGAGAAATGTTCCTTTTGAATTGACCAACAATCCTCTTACGAATTTGGGCACAAAGGGGTGAGCCACGTTCCATCCTTGGTGGCAAATACTGAGCCTTTGATGGATGCAACTTTTATACCCAATTATGACACCTCACCTGCTACCAATTAGCTTGCTTAACGTGGAGTCTTCCAAACTGGTGTTACTTGAATATTCTATACACTTTTCAATCTTATTTTAACTCTGTCCCAAGTTTTGTTGAGTGTGTTACAGCCATCAAATTCTAAATTTGTGTATATTTACAAAATACAATCCAGCTGGTCAGTAAAACTATAGTAAATATTTTCTTTGTATTCTTGTCAGTTAAATTAACATCATGTGAACTATTGTTTTTATTGCATTCTGGAAAAATATCCCTACTTTTCTGGAAATGGGGTTTGTACTGTAGATGACCTTTGACAAAGATATTTCATCTAAAAGTTTGAAAGACAGCTGAACTGATCTTGCTTGCAATAAATCTGGATAAGAAAACCTAATTTCAAAATACATTTTCAGTTAGTTATTTTAATGTATTTTCTTATATCTCATTAAGACACATATTATTAAGATGACTTTTACAGTTATCTGATTGTTATTTTTAATCATCATGTTGACACTGAGTTATAAATACTTAAGTATAGGTTGTTTTTCCCGTATGTATTATGATCACTATTGCTTAGCTAATTATCATCCCCTAGTTGAAATTGTTAAGGCACAGCAATTAAATTGTCAGCTACTTGAAAAAAAAAAAGTCTTAAAAAAAAGTTGCTAATGGTGCCACAGTAACACATGGATGTTAGTGGGGGCCATCATAACCCAGGTGTAAAGAGCTGATTGATTCTCGCAGGCGAACAAGGCAACAAAGCACCACAGAAAAAAAGCAAGGGAGGACTCAGTGAGGCAACAATTTGACAGAATTGGGGCATCGCCTCCATTTTACCTTCTCAGTACCCTTTTGTGTGTTTAATATCTTTGGAACAAGACAGCAATAAAAACGATCATGATAGTAAATACAGGCTTTTGTAAACTGCTCCGATAAAGTCCACCTATTCACATGAGGCAGACTCTCATGGGTGCATGCATACATTGTCCCCGTGCTGACAGCAGGCTGAGGACATAAACTCTTGCTGTTAACAGCCTAAGCTGCACTGCAGTATGCAGGGTCACGGGCACAGGTGTAGGAAATATAAAGGGGAGATTTCAGAGCTGCTTAAGCTGTTAATTCTGTTAATGTCTTCACACAGGTTACATTAAAATGCATACCATTTGCCTTTCATCTGCTTTTCACCATGTGCAGAATCTTTTGCTGTGACAACGTGCAGCCCCTCCAAGATGTTGAATAGCGCTCTCAAGAGAATATGCCACCTAGCAGACAGGCAAAGAGAAGAAGGAAACTCTGACTTGAGCTGCTATAAAGATTAATGAGGCTCCTGTTGTCAATGTCATTTTTAGGCCATCTCTGCATGGAGACGAGCGTGGGATGTTTGAGGAAAGAGACCTGCCATGCAACGTCTCCTGGTTTGAGCTCTGTCCTTCTTATCTTGAAAATACAAAGATGGGTTGGGGAGAGATGCAGATTCTGATGTTGGCAATGAGTGTGTCTATGTGGGGATGCATGTGGGGGTTTGACAGAGAGGCGCTGTGTGATGCTGGAACAAATAAAGTTCAGAGGCATCATCAGCTTCATTTATGTAATCAAATCTACTCAACTCAGGAAAACCCCAACAGCTGCTCCATCTGGACACCTCGCTTCTGCCACTATAATTTCCGCAGTAACACTGTAGGAGGAGCGTGGTGAGCTTTCTATCATGCTGACAAGTATAGATGACACATGAAGAATGGCAGTGTGGATGAAATAAAGACCAAATATCATTACTGCTTTAGTTTCCTAAATGCATTGGTCAGTTGCCTAATGTGCTGTAATGATGTCCAGATTTTTCATAGGCATTTATTCATAGGCATTTCATAGGCATATATTTAGCTACCTCCTGACTGATATTCCACCTGCAGCTCTTCCACAAAATATATTAGATTGTTTACTCTTAATATCTGGCACCTGTACTATTGGTATTTCCAGGGGATCAGTTGCTAAATAATACAGAAAAATAAAAAGAAACAGAAATCACTAAGAGCAAGATATAAATCATTGGTGACATCTGATGAGTACTGATAATAATAATAAAAAACTGTATATTATTCAGAGTTTTTTTTATTCAGTGTTTTCAGCATATTGAGCCAACATGTATATGTAAGTGTATATATAAGTGCCAACATTAGCCAAAGGAAATCTTTTTGATAGTCATATATTCCCCTCTTGATCAAATAAAAGGAAACTGTAAGTAGAAAACATCTCTATAATATTATTTGATCATTTTCTGCAAACTCTGATTACATATACAGTACCAAAAACAGGTATTAACAAAAGTTGTGAAACCATGATTGTTTGAAAACACAATATAACACCAAAATATTGCTTATCACCAAAGGTGTCCCATACTGAAGAAAAATATTGTCATGCATCTTGAATATAAATTCCAACCTCTAACTGGATGTGTACCCATTGTACAGATTATCCACCTAACAGAAATCCTTTGAGTGTGGGATAAAAAAATAAAAAAAACAGGTTCATTTCCTTGTGTTGTCAGCCCAGAGGTGTTAATGATTTTTTTTTATTTATTTATTTATTTTTTTTATTCATGGATTGGCTTCACAGAAATTCTTTTTATTTTTTTAGGTACTCTTCCTACTACAACAAGGATGATGTTTAAGCATGCAAACATCTATACAAAAATACACATATTTTGTGAATATCATTATCTTATGGCTCAGTGTATTCAAGAATAATAAGCTTCTGCCAGGTGCCATTATAGATTCTTTAATTTGTATTCTAATATTTGAAGAGGAAATGCCAATAAAAAGAGGTGCTTTTCCTGCACAGCAATAACTTAGCAGGGGGTTTAAAGAAAGGGCTTAAGCTGGCTCATTTTTATTACAGACCATGCCATGTTTGGAGTGTGCCAATCACCAGATCAGTAAGATGATTACCATGACTAAATATGAACAGCTAATTAGGTAGGCTTTTTACTGTTTGCATTGCCGTTAATGGGTGGATGGGGAAGAATGGGGTGGGGCGGGGCATGGGGTGGGGTGGAGTGGGTGGGTTCTGTTCTGGTGTCTTTTATTTGGGAGGTAAAATGCCTGAAGAAACAGAGTCATTATTTGTAAAAGTTATTCTCAGGGTAAATCAGCTGACACTTTGCCAGCTGAGAGAATAAATGGTGTTGGAGAGATTTATTTTGGTTCCAAACTACACTGTTTATTTCATCAAGGCATGACAAAAGCTTCCATTAATTGAAAAAATAAAATTACAATCTCCTTGTAGTATACAGTATTTCTGTTTTTCAAAGTCTTTTAAATTTGGTGCTAAAAACGTAGCTCAAAATGAACGAAAGCAAAATGAAATGCATGAAATATATTTCATCACCTCACTGAGCCTTACCTCAATCTATTCATCACTGTACACAGGGAGACAAAGTTATCTGCAACAGAGTATTAATCTTTTGGTATTCTGTTCCTCAGTTTCAATCTGAAGGCAAAACCTAAATAACTGGAGAAAAATCTTCTATTTGTGCTTGTCTAAATTTTTGCCCAAATGTGATGTCGTTACAAAGACACCACCTCCAGAACGCAGCTGGCAGATAACATTATATACTAGTTAATTTTCATTGATGTGTTAATGGCCATCTTGCAACTGTTATGTAAATTGTCTCTCCATCCATCCATCCATCCATTTTCTTAACAACTTAAGAAGCTTAGGGTCATGGGGGGCCTAGACCTCATTCCAGCTCCAGTCGATCACAGGGCTCACACAGAGAGACAGACAACCACACGTTCTCACATCCAGAACCATGGCCTATTTAGAAACATCAGTTAACCTCACAAGCATGTCTTTGGGAGGAAGCTGTAGTACCCAAAGGAAACCCACACAGGCACAGGGAGAATATTCAAATTCCACATCGAAGGGGCTCAGCCAGCCAAGGGCTTTGAAGCAGGAACCTTCTTGCCATTAGGCGACAGCATAACCACTGTACCTCTGTGCCGTCCTATGTTAACTGCGTAATATGGAGTGAAGTCAGTAAAAAATATAACAAACTGTTAAAATTTTGCATATGCATGATGTACAGGTCATTAAATTGTGATTTTAGCTAGATTTAGTGACTAAAGAATGTTTTTGTAGACTACTGCTTAAGAAACTATCCTGTTTGATGGCCTAAAATGTGCATGCCTGAGGAAAGTACAAATTGAAAAATAATACAGAAGAACATCTGCACACTGACTTGCTACTTACTTACTGCTGAAATAACAATGTTTCGGTCTGTCAGTATACCTGATGAATGTCAAACCCGATACAGGCTGTACAGACCAAAATGTTTTAATCAAAATAAATAATCCATCAGTAAGCAAGATAGTGTGCAAAAGTCCTTTATTGTTTTGAAATGCTAAATCGGCAAAAAATAAAAATTCTACAGACAGTATCTTCATAATTAGTCAATTATTCCTTTATAGTGATGTAAATACACTAATCTAAGTCTCATCTCTGAATCTTTGACTCACTGTTTCTTTCTGGCAGAGGTTGTGGGTGCTGTTTCTGTAGATATATGTGTTGGCCAAATGAATTGGATACTGAAGTTCTGATACCACCAGCGGCAGGTCACACAGGAACAGTCTTTGCATCAGGTCTGGGCTTGACATTGGCTGAGTTGATGAGACCAGGCCTGAGCTTGTCATCTGGACCCAGGTGCAAACTCAGGAAGTGAAACGACGTCGGGTTTTCAGACATAAGAGCATGAGAGGCATTGACCAATCAAGGGATAGCAGGGACGATGGCTGGAGCTCTGAGCACCTGGATCTAAACAATGCTGGGGAGCATACTAGGGAGCATTGTTTAGATCACCACTACCTAAGCTAGCAGCACTAGGTAGTGGTGAGTCACTTATGTTGTTGGAAGCCTCATTTTATTAGAAGAGGTACTCTAAATGTTAGCTGGTCCCCCAGAAAGGCGACTCCTGGAATTGTCAGCAACTGAATCTCAACTGAGGCTTGGCAACTTAGAAACAGTACCTGGCACAGTTTAGAGCTGGGTCAAGCTTGCTGCTACCAAGCTGGAGCAAAATTGACTCAGGAATATTGCAGGGGGCTAGCAGACCAGTGGCTTGCTGACTGTGGAGCTTTAACAGGCGGATGAGGAGGCTTAAGGCTAGTGGGCTAGAGAATAACTAGACCCAGTCTAACTATGTGGTTTACTGGGGTGGTTGGCTCAGAAACAGGCTGAAAGCTAGTAGGCACAAAAGTAGAAATAGGTAGGAAGGTAGCAGTCCAGAGGCTAGCTTACTCAGGAAATGGAGCTGTCTAGGTGCTACTAGGTACCTATAAGTTTCTATTGAAATCTGCATTTTAATAAAATATTTGGCCATCCAAGAACTGAGCCAGGCCCTAGATGTAACGATCTCCTCCAAAAAAGTACATGCACTCAGCCTGTCATCAGTGTCTGAAGTGGTTTCAGTTATCATGCAAAATGTCAAAGAAAGTCTTACCTCCCTAGGCTCCTCCATGAAAAGTCTTTGCTCAGCCCATTATTGGTCAGTTATGTTTAAAGTTAAAAAAAGACTCAAATGCAGAACATGGAGAGGCAGGTAGAACAAACGGAAAGTATATATCCAACAGATTTCCAACAAAAAGATAATGCAATAAAAAATGAAAAAACAATATGAATCCAAAAGGTGTAACCAAATTCAGGGAACAACATGGAAACACTAGAAGACAAGCAGGCATATCAACAGGCAAACTGACAAAGGAAATAAGAGGCTAAATATACAATGGCAATCGGGAGAAGGTGGAAACAGAGAGTCACATGGGCTGGAACAATACAAAAAATAAAATAAAACTGGGAACAGATGAACCATGACACATGTTTAGCCATAAAAAAAAAAGAAACAACTATCTCAGTCTGTTCAGGTCAGTGGGAGATGTAGGGCAAAGGAAGCGTGAAGAATGGGAGAGGCCTCCCTGCGAAGCCAAGCTCATCTAATGAGTCGTCTTAGTGTAATTTGGCCTTGTGGTTTGTTTCTCTGTTCCCCATGCTCATAAGGGCCGGAAGGGTCAGCAGGCTCAATATCCTTTCCTTAATTACTCACCTCATTAACACATGGCTCCTCTCACTCTATTGCTGCTCGATTGATACTCACATCAACTGCAGCGGGCCTCTCATAACACAGCCTGATCAATTGGGCACACTCTTGTTACAGCTGTTAACATTATTGACACAATCATATAAGATGTCTGGGACTGGAGCTTAGGATGTGTCAAGAAAGGAACCATTTCCTAATAATACAGTTCAGCCATGATATCTGGCTCCGTTTTTGGACAAATATGATGTGAGGTAACAGTTTTTTTCTGATGTAAATGATATTTACTGACAAAGGTAATTTGTGGTTGACATCTCCTCCTGGCTTCTGTGATATGTATAAAATAATACACTTAAACCAAATGGAAAGCAGAAAGCACATTTCTACTAAGCCTTTGGAAAAAGAACTAAAGCATTTTCCCCTTGTAATTCTAAAGTGGCAGATTAAAAAAAGGTTTGAATAATGCATAAACACAAACCTCTTTCAGGGATCAGTAGCCTCTCTGCTGACCAGTGATAAATCACGCCTGCACTATCAGTCCTGCTAAAGTTAAGAGGACGATAAGTAAGGTGCCAGAGAGACAATGATAAATTCTCATCCTTTCCATTGGAGATGGAGGGGATTTTTGGATCCGCTTTGGTCTATCTTGACATTTGTATTATTGATTCTCTTTCTTTTGTGCTGCTTTGGCTTAGGTTTCTAATTGGATCCATTCTCTGCCTGACTTGTACTTTATAGTCCATTCAAATTATACTTTTCTCCAGAGGATCAACAGAAGGTTAAATATTTTATCGTGAAAGATTGCATGGAAAGGACTGCATTTTTATTTAGTATAACCCAAATAACTTTGTGTGTTAAACAGAAAAAGATACTACAAAAATGAGGTTGAGTGAACTGCATTGTGTAAGTTGTGCATAAATAGTAGCTATGTAGAGGTTTCCCCAGTAGAGGGAAATAAAAAGACTGCTTCTGTTTCCTTTATACTAGTCTTATGTTTTAGTTTTCCTTGCTTAAATCTTCCAGTAAACCATGTACATTTTAACCAGGGTTGTATGCATATAAATATGTGATCATAATACTGTTTAATAGTATATCTATAAGATGTAGAGGTACAGTTTCCTGAACACTAAATCTAACCCACAGGATACAGTGGGTATAGCAGCCTCTTATGTTGGCACAGAGGTATCTAATATAGTGACATATCACTTCCACTCAGTTTGCTCCATTTATTTGATGCCTCTCTCTGAAAGGACAGTATTGTGTTTGAGGCTGGAGTTATTGCAGCCATTTGTTTGCTGTAGAGTGGCTTTATCGAAGAGGAACTATAGAAGAGTATGGTTTCTGAATCTATCAAGCTGCTTCAGCCCTCTCCGCCACTCTGTTGGAGGTTTGATGTGATTAATTTGTCATGGACAGTATTAATGGAAGTCTATTTTTAAACAAGAGACAAAAGCTTACTTGTGCAAAAATAAAATGAGAGCTACAGCTTTGTGGGAGCAAATAAGACATGAGGTCTCCTTCTGTTTTTCTTTTTTTTTTTAACTTTTGTACATGCTTGTCTGTTTTTGTATGTCCATTTTTATTCACTGCACATTATGTTCTGCCTGTGTCACTGTATGTTTTACTTTGATTCTCTGTGCATTTTGCATATAAAAATTTACTATTTTGGGGTGTAATGATACAAACCTCCATGGCCTCATGTCTCAGTGCCCTCTTCCTGTTTCTTGACACACTACCCCTCTATGCAGAACCCACTACCACTGCTGTTGAGCTCTGATCACATTAACAGAGACATCAACAGAACAGAATTGTTTTTAAAGTGCAACAACATGGCAGAGAAATGGAGAGACACTTTATTGCTATAGCCAAGTGCAGCAACATAACTCACATGAAAGCTATGCTTTGTGCATAAAAACTGAGTGTCTGGTTAACCATTTTTTTTTATTAAGGCCATGTTTTGTTTTGGCATAAACACCATATATAATGATATGCTAATTAGCCATGTGTTCATGTGGCTTATGCTCAAATTAACTTAACCATTTGGAGATGCCTGTTGCCTGGTTAAAGCATGCTCGCTGGTTGAAAGCTGTGATGTTCAAACAAACAAACAGAGGTATGAACCCAAACATGGATTTGGACAGTGGTTACACCGCTAAAGATACCTTACTTGGATATTGTTAAAATGTTAGAACATTTATGCACAATAATCATACATTTTTTAATTCCCACTGTGTGTTATGGCAACACACAATGGGAATAAAAAAAATGTCATCTGAGGTACAGAGAAATTTGCTTTTTCTGCAGCAATTTTTCAGAAAGTAGTCATCAACATTTGTGATCCCAAAACAGTGAAAATAATATGTGGATGTGTTTGTGTAATTTTGGTGGCACAATTCGAATTTAAAAATATTAAAGATTAAAGTTATTTTTTTCAAACTGGCAGATTTAGGAAAGTGATTCATGAAAGACATCAACACAGAGCGTGTATGCTCAGAGGTAATTTTTAACTTACTTTTGCACTGGTAGAACAGAGCCAAATAGATAGAAGTCCTATTAGAAGTTTACTTTCACTAAAGATGTAAAAACGACTGCTACCTGAGCAAATATGTATAAAAAAATTGAGTCCTTACATAATACTTGCACATTTTGAAGAGTTGCATACTGTCACACTTTGTACTTTAATTATTTAAGTACAAAGTTTCTTATAATTAGGTGCAGAAAAAAAAAATGGAATTACATTTTAGGAATATGTTTAAGATTTGGAAGTGGAGATTCAACACTAAAATATTAATATTAGAATCAATAATTTGCTCAGTTTCATATATCTTGTGAAGTTAATAGCAAAATCAGAAGTTGGGCACATTTCAGTTTGACATGACATCAACAGACCATTTATCAGTGCCCTTAACTACAGTCATCAGTGGTATCCATCAGTATGATGTCTGTCAACTTTACACATCATCACTGTCATCAATAATCATGATACCCTTGATATCCTGGTCAGTCTGGCAGAAAATGAATTTTTAAAGGCATTTTGGAAATGTTCACTTTTATAACATGAAGAGAGAATGTTTGTTCATTTGTTACAATTATACAACACATATCACATAACAATCTTGAACTCATATCTTATCTAAACTACATAGACCATAGAAAGCATATTTGTAAGTTAATAGAAACAAGAGTATAATAATTCAATTCAATTCAATTCAATTCAATTCAATTTTATTTATATAGTGCCAAATCACAACAGTCGCCTCAAGGCACTTTATATTTTAGGGTAAAGACCCTACAATATAGACAGAAAACCCCCAACAGTCAGACGACCCCCTATGAGCAAGCACTTGGCAACAGTGGGAAGGAAAAACTCCCTTTTAACAGGAAGAAACCTCCGGCAGAACCAGGCTCAGGGAGGGGCAGCCATCTGCCGCGACCGGTTGGGGGTGAGGGCAAACAGAAGAGAGCAGAGGGAGACAGGACAAAAGGCACACCTATGGGAGAGAGACAGGGTTAATAATAGCTAATGATTAAATGCAAAGTGGTGTATAAACACATGGAGAGTGAAAGGAAGTGAGGAAGAGGAAGTGCTCAGTGCATCATGGGAAGCCCCCAGCAGCCTAGGCCTATTGCAGCTTAACTAAGGGATGGTTCAGGGTCACCTGATCCAGCCCTAACTATAAGCTCTATCAAAAAGGAAAGTTTTAAGCTTAATCTTAAA
>VUQI01046797.1:0-21992 GCA_015106735.1 Paratilapia polleni | reverse complement strand
GTCATCCTGGTCAGTGGAGAGTCGTTTTTGGCCAGACTGTAGCTTTGTTGTTCCCAATGTCTGCTGCTTGACCTTGTTCTTATGAACCGCCGTCTTAGAAATTTTAAGGATGGAAGCAACCTGACGCTCACTGTATCCCTCTGCCAGTAAAGCCAGAATTGCACCTTTCTTTTCCTCACACAAAACTTTTCTTTTCATTTCTTTTGCCATGGTCAATAGTTCTTTTTTTTATTCCAGTTACTTTTGATGTACTACTAGCACTGTTTTTGCCATCCAGTTGGTCCTATTGCAAGAGGATAGTGATGACCACAGCAATGGTTTTTATACTTTTCCTCGTTAAATAAGATTTGGTTCAGGTGATCACTTCATCAGTACCTTATTAGGTAGAAACAGGTGTGCTTGTGTTATATATATATATATATATATATATATATATATATATATATATATACCCACATTTTTATTTATTTATTTTCTGAAAGTGCAGAAAGTTAGAATTTTAACACTACCGTATGATGTGAAAACACTGACTGCTGGAATATTTGTGTTAAAAATTGCAGAGAACCATTATTCTTAGAAAGAGTGAACAATATGAAGAACAATATATGTAGTTTTCTTTCGCAAAAGAAAACCCAAAACAGAATGTCAATGACATAGTAGCTCAGCCAGCTCCCAGAAACCTGTGACACCTTGGCACAGGTTTAGGGCAATTTGATATCGTTTTATGCCCACTTTCGAATTAGCATGAGATGAAATGAAAAACTCACAGTCCGTCACAATTTACCAGTTATTGACAGTAAAACGATAAATGTGATGCTAACCTTGAGCACAACTTGAGTGAAGACCCATTACACAATCACTGTGTGCAAGTTTCACTAAAATCTGACCAATACTCTAGGAGCAGTCGTGATTTTAGTGAATTGTGGATAGACGGATGGACGTCTCACCATGGCATAAGCTCATCAGTTCTTCTATTGTATGAGATAAAAACACAAAAATTCTAATCAGACAGTCTAATAATAAAGTAACCATTAACAAACAGTAAAACCAAAGTACATTATTAGTCATTAAATGCACAGTACACAGTTTCTGCTACTAGGGGTCTCATAATCAAAACAATAACAAAATAATACAGCTTGATGATGTAAGGCAGATCATACAAGCTGTGTTTACCACCATTACCCATGAAAATCCATCAGATTTGAATTAAAGTTTTATTTATTTTACATTTTGTAATGTATATTCACCTTAACTTTAGCTAACATAATGCTAACTGAAAACTTAGCATGAGTTGAATCAACTATGCATACAGCTACTGTACTTAACGCTATGTGGCGAATTCAGTCTTGTGGCAGCCCAGTGTGTTTCACGGTACTGAAATTCTGCAACAATACTGTACGCATTAGGTTGGCTAATTAGCTTAGCGGTGACACAACTGACCAAAATTAAACATTGAATAAAATAACATATTGCTCTGGGTTTGAACATCGCTGGAAACTTTAGGGAAAAATCTATATGAACTCTTTAGGCATTTTAATGTATAAATGTTACATATTATACCCTCATCTACTAATCGGAAGATTGGTGGTTTGATCCCTGGCTATTCCAGTCTACATGCCAAAGTATCCTTGGGCAAGATACCGATCCTCGAATTGCCCCGATGCATTCATCGGAGAGTGAATGTGTGTGAATGTTATATAGAAAGCACTTAGAGAAGCACAGAGAAAAGTGCTTGTATGAATGTGTGTGAATGGGTGAATGAGACATGTTGTATAAAGCGCTTTGAGTGCTCAAGTAGAGTAGAAAAGCGCTATATAAGAACCGGTCCATATTACTTGGCTTGGGCAGTTGCAGTTGCTTGATGTTTGGATGTGTTAACACACTTATCACCTACCTTTCCGTCCATTCCGACAGCGGTTTATCCACTAGCTACACATCTCAAAGGAAATATGTAGCATTTTCTTTAGCCCAGGGCAAATATTATTCCTTACATTGGGTATTACTGGAGTATATATAGGAAACTGCATTGAAGTGGCTGTTAAGTGTGTGTTAAGTGTTTTTCTTTCATTGTACCGTTGAGTGAATCTTGCTCTCAAGCACTTGATAGAAGTGTACCCTGCTGTGGTCTTTCTATTATCTAAACACACATCTGCTCTCATTGATATGCTTGAAGTGGGCCAATTTCACCTCTCTGTGTGATGTGATAGCCATTTATTTGTTCAGCTTTAATTGTTGAAGCTCCCGTCAGCGAGGCGCGGAAACGCAGCTGCAGAGAGGTGACACATTGGCACGGGTTCAGGACAATTCGATACCATTTTACGCCCGCTTTCGAATTAGCATGAGTTCAAATGAGAAAAAAAAAAGAAGAGCTCCACCAGTATGTGTGTATGTTGGATGCTATGTGATAAAGGCAATCTGCACTTCTCAGCCTTTACAGTAATTTAAGTGTAATGTATATTTTGAACATGGGTTTCACCTCTTCTGACTGTAAATGACACTAATATGGAGCTGCACCCTCTACCTCTCTCTCACACGCACTCACACTGTGTCATATATATGGTGAAGGCTTGTCCACATGTCTTATATTCATTCAAGGATTGACAGATACAATTGCATGCACATGCAATAGTGTTCCTTCAGCTTAATTTAAAGGCACTTGAAGGTCAAGGATTTCTTTCAATCAAAAGACTTCTGACAAGACGAACGTCTTTATCCTCCGTCACGAAAACACTCTGAAAATTATTTGGATTAGAAGTGAAGGAGCTGCATGAACATCTGGGAGTGAAGTTTTCCTGTGTGCGAAACTTCTCTCTCTCTCTGCAGGCATGAGAAAACAATAAGTGGAATTTGTGTCAGCGCAGCTCGGGAAAATAAGATATCATGTCTTGCTGTCGGCTTGATGTCAGGCTCTGAGTCGTACCCTAATGTCTCATCCCGTTGAGGTTGCAATGGAGGCCGCCACAGTGAGGGGGTTCAGCCAGAGTTCATGTCTTCAGCCACTAACCAGCTCTCACTTCCCTCTTCATCAGTGCTATCTCTATTTACCTCTTATTTCTGTCTCCCCTCTCGCTGTTTGCCTTCTCTGACTTATCATCAGCTTGTGTAACACAGTGCTTCTCAGTGCTGAGCGACGTTTTCTTTAGTGTGTGTTATTCAGCAGAGCCAAGTCAAACCCGGGGGGATGGCCTCGCCCTGTCTCAGGGTCCCTCTTCAGTTAGACACTTTGTTTGTGTCTTCATCAGATCTCTGTCACTGCACTCTGATTCATTATCAGGGACATATGGTTCAGTCTGCACTTTGCTCATCAAGAGTGATCTACTGAGGTGGCAGGACAAAGTACACTGTGAGTGTTTGTCCTTGAATGAGACTGTAGCCACAGGAAAACCACAGCAGTAATACAGGAGGAGCACCATCACACATAGAAAATGTAAATTCGATTTCATTTTCTGCTTTGAAACAATTTAAGGATGATCTTCTGACCAGCTGGAATCAGAGTGAGAGAGCCCAATTACATGTATGTTGCGGTCTGTGGTTAAGGCTTAGCATACTGGAATATTGGATTGGCATAAGACATTAGAAACCACTGTAAATTAATACCTACAGTCACTGGCCACTTTGTTAGGTACACCTATTTAACTGCTCACGAATGCCAGTATCTAATCAGCCAATCACATGGCAGCAACTGAATGCATTAGGTAATGTGAAGTTCAAACCCTGCATCAGAATGGGGAAGAAAGGTGATTTAAAGGACTTGGACGGTGGTAGGGTTGTTGGTGCCAGGCGGGCTGGTCTGCTAGGATTTTCCCACACAACCATGTCTAGAGTTCAGAGAAGAATGGTCCAAAAAAGAGAAAATATCCAGTGAGCTGCAGTTCCCTGGGCCAAAATGCTTTGATGCCAGAAGTCAATGGTCTCCACAGTCACCAGATCTCAAACCAATACAGCACCTTTGGGATCTGGTGGAACGGGAGATTCACATCATGGATGTGCAGCCGACAAATCTGCAGCAGCTGTGTGATGCTATCATGTCAATATGGACCAAAATCTGTGAGCAATGTTTCCAGCACCTTGTTGAATTGAAGAATTAAGCCTTAAAAAAAGGGGGTAAAATATTTGTTTCACTATCAAAACAAATCCATTAATAGTTGTTTGCAGAGTCATGGCTACAGAGCAGACATAATTCAAAGTGACTTTTCATAGTAAATAAATGTAATCTAAAAAAAAAAAAAGAACGTGCGCTTGGTGTCTAACTGACACCAACCTTATCAACTCCTTCACAAGATTGTACGGCATATCCTGCTTGTATCTCCCAAAGCATTGTGGGAAGTGTGGTCCAAACCTCAAAATTCATTACAAACACAACAAGGAGACAGAAGCAACTTTCCATTATTCTTTGTATGTGTCACAAGAGTCTACAGCTACACTTGTGTCTGTAAATAAACAAAGAAACCAAAAACTAAATAACAATAATCACAACAACAACAATAATAATAATAATGATAATAATATATATATTTTTTAAGTGCAGCTCATGTAAAAATAGCAGATCAACACAAACATTGCTAGAACTACCTTGACTCAAAATCTTCTGACATGCAGACTTAGAAGTCAGCTGTGTGTTAAAAAATATGTTGGACTCTATATAAAAATGGATGAAGCTTCCAGATCTGAAAAGTGAAGCCAGTGCGGAAGCACCCTAAACCTGTATTTCTAATGGCAACCGTGGGGCGACTCCTAGGGTTGCAAAGGCAAATACTACTACATAGAAGTGTTTGGGAAAACAATTGCATGGCTCCACTTTACTGAGTTTATGGTCTCAGTTGCTAGTTTCATTGCAAGTTTCACTGGTTACAACACGATGCTCATTTTGTAAATTATTTTGAAACAAAAAAGGATTATAAACCAGGGTGCCTTAGAGCATGGCTGCTTTGTCTTTGCCAAGTTCTTACAGTATGAGTGTGTCATGAGCCCTCACTCATGACATATGACTTCAAAACACCAAAATGATGATCACCAAAGCACAGAGTTCAAGGTTCAAGTTCAAGGCTACAAGACAGAACTTCACTAACCAATGGGTGATATCAGATTGGCTACATCCAACTTTTATATACAGTTTATGGTTTCACTATGACCTTGGTGGTAAAGTAATCCTACTTACTTGCTACTTACTTTAAGGAAAGTGTCCTGAGAAGATGGCGTGAAACTGACCAGACATTGTGACTTAATGACATTTTTTTTGTTTGAGCAGTTATACTGCGGTTGATGCAGGCCGTGTTTCTCTACACGGTTTCTCCTGATTTCTTTATTTGTTTCAGTCTGCAGTCTCTACATTCTAACCACCTGCCTGCCAACTTCACATGCCATCACAAACAACTAATCTTCAAACACTCAGAACAAAATTGTTTCACTTGAACGTCTAGCTTAACTCCAGTCTTGCTGACAGACGTTCATGTCTGTCAATATGTCACCCAAGAACAGCAAGTCTTTAATGAAAACCTATTCTGACCGTCAGTTGACCGATGCCACATACAGTGTATGGTGGTATGTTTTTTTCTCCCACAAACATGAAACATGCATACAGTTTAAATGAAAAAGAAGAGAGTAAAGTCATTTTCATTTCCTGCTTCGTGCCCAGATAGATCTGCCATGTTATGTGTCAGATCAGATAACCAGAAAGCCTGCTCTGACATCTGCATTTGGGATAAGTCAACGCACTGCTTCTCATGCATTGCCACAGAACAAGCAAGCATGAGTTGGGATTTCTGTTGTGGGTTAGCATAAGACGCACCATTTATTGTGCTCAGATGCATGCAACATTTGGTACACCACTTTAAGGAATGAAGAAAATATTTCTTTTAGTCTTACTGGGTCATTTTTGTACAACTTGAAACACATATTAATGTTATTAAAATGTGTTTGACATGGTATATATTCATACAAGTTCATAAAAATCCAGTTAAGTGAAAGGACGAGCACAATTCAATCCACGTTTCCTTAATTGAAATGCTCTCCCCAAGCTCCCTGATTAATTTATCCTCTGAACGTGATCTAAATTGACCCATCCAGCCGCGAGGTATACAAGTAGCCTTGCTACTGCAACAGACTGATATGTCATTAGAGTCCCGCTATGATCATGGCCCCAATTTTTCATACGATGGTATGAGTGACTATCAGGTGACTCCTGCCACTGAGAGCATATGAAATTATCCCTCATCAGCGGTAAACAAGCATGCCGTCAAGCTCCCCTCCAGCTTTCAGCAGACGCCTTGAAGAATTTAGCAGCATAAATTGATATGACTTTGACGGTGATACTCCTGACCACTAATCCCCCCTCCTTCTCCGCTCAACACAGCTCTCTCTCATCTGCCTTTTCCTCGCTCCGTGTCTGAATGTTTGTCTTTCTGCCTCACTGCCATTCTCTGCATACTATTAGATCATGTAACAAGTGACAACACCTCAGTCCAAGGGCCACATGTAAAATGTGTTTTTTATATAAACACAGAGATCAGAGGTTATTGTGCAAAAAAGCAGAATTTTTCTTAATGTAAATATCTATGTGTATATTAAGTCTTGCTCAGTACTGTAGACTGTATATAAAAGATGGGAGTGACCATAATGACTTCAACTGTTGGTCTGTGCACAGTTTTAAAGCCTTAAGTTGTGTTTTGGCTATGATCATCTTGATATTTTGAAACTAGATGTGACAAGAGAGTGGTGGGATTATTAGTGGCCAATACAGTGATGAGACATTGAGGCTATCCTACGCTATTATGTTAAACTAGTGTATGTTCTGTATGTCATATATTGTACAATAACTAAGGAGACCGGTGTATATCCTGTATACCAGAGTTTCAGTTTAACGACAATGAAGGTGACTTGGACGTAACAAAACAACCAATGCCAGGTACATTTGGTGTAGCTAAGTAACAGCTACCAAGCTAACCACCCCTGTGTTTGCTGTTACTGTAGAAAACTTAGCCTCCCTGCTAACACAGACTAATTGCTCAATACTCAGCATAGCTGCTAGCTGGCTAACCTTACTTACTAACATTGTTGCTAGCAAAATACTATCTGAAGCTACATTAGTGTTACTTTTTTGTCCTTATGTGGAGTTTGTGATGGAGTCTGTGTTGTGCAGGGAGTCGGTCATTTGTTGATGTTAGTGATCAGTGGACTTCATTTCAAAGCTACCGCTAGCTAGTGGTGCTCACTGCGGAAGAGAGGCCACTGAGGAAAGGCACTCTGTAGCAAGTTCCAAAGTGCAGTAGTTAACAGGAAAGATCCCCAGCTCAAGACTGGGAGAAGACACAAATCCCTGGGAAGGCTGTGTCAGGAAGGACATCCAGTGTAAAAATCTGCAGGTCTCGAATATGCAGGTCTATCTCCTGTGGTCTCTTGTGAATAAGGTAGGCTTATCGGAATCTTGCATAAAATTCAAACCAAGTCTTACAGAAATCACTTCACAGGCTGTTGGAGGCAACCAAGAGAGATGGGGAATTCCTGTTTTTTAAAGTCGCATTACTTTTTGTTAAGACACTGGTGATAAAAACCATTTAAATCATGATAAAAATCATCTAATGCGTATTGAATGTATTGCATACAACATATTTTTAAAATTTTTTCCAATCACACAGCCTATAATAGCTCATCTCCACAATAGTATGCCTGTGATTTCAGTGGTGGCTGTCATTTCCATGGTTTGTGTTATATCTGACTATGCAGCTCATGATGCACCAGATCTGGCTTCTATAAAGACATAGGATAAGATTACAGCTAAATCAGTCTTGTGGCTTTTCTCTGGGAAAACTTATGAAGTCCTAAAACTCCTCCAGTTATGAGTGGGCCCAGCAGGGCTGCAGTGGAAGGTTCCCTGAAGAAGCAAGGAGTGAAATATAATACAAGTGTCTCTGATCCTCCAAATAATAAGGCAATGACAGCCTGGAATGATAGCATGATAACTCATAGAAGCTTTTTAAATCCTACACAGGTACATGACCCTCGCTTTGTAAAGAAGTCATTTTCCATGATATATTCTTCACTAATTCATCTGGCACATGCTTTGTTTTTCTGCTCTCTCTAAATATGTTCTTCCTTCTACTCTCTGTCCTTTTGATGAAAAGTGGAATTATCTGAACTGTTACACACATGGGTTTGGATCTATAGGTATCCTGTCTGGCTCTCCTTCATCTAATAGAAGTCGTGGATGAAAAAAGGATTGAAGCTCCAGCACATTTAATGAAATGAAGAAGCAGCAGTGCCACTGTTGGTTTACATAAAATCAATTCTGGGAGTAGCAGGGTGCCAATTGGCTTTTCGTGCAATCAATCTCTAAGTCAGCAGCCGATTTTCATTAGCCTACCATGGCTCTCTCAAAGTTACTGGGTAAAAGGAAAAAAAAATAACATGTTTGCGAAGAACATAAAACAGGAATGAAGTGAGGCGCAGATGTCTGTATATATTTAGTCTATCAGCCAAGGTCCTCCAGTCACTTCACATCAAAGCAGAGAACAGGGAGCCAAAAGTAACAGTTTCACTTCTCCTTGATCAGCATGTGATAGCTGTTTATTGGCTTTAGAAGTCAAGCTGGGGTGAGGATCAATCCACTGTGAGAGAGTGCAAGTCCCACTGAGCACAAGGTGTGATTTTATTAAATCAACATGGAACTGAGTTCTATAACGGGCCGTCAGCTCATTGAGGGAAACGTCTAAGTGTACACACATTTGCTCCTACTGCCAGAGCAGTGTTTTAACTTAATGAGTCCATTCTGAAATAATATTTTTAAATTTAAAAAAATCCAAGAAATCCAAAGGTGTTAAAAGACGGCTTCATTCTCATGCTACTATCTGCAGCTCAAAATTCAGTGAACCTCAGCATTTTGATTAATAGACTCCAGCAGCGTCTTTGCTATCTGGGACAGCCCTGAAGTGGTTTAACTTATCAAACTAAAAATGCTTTGTTCATATTGTTACTCTGTGGAGTGCCCCAGGGGTCCATTCTGGGACCAATTTTGCATCACTTGCAAACGTGGCATTCAACACTTCTTCTATCCTGACAATACATTCACACAAGTTGGGATCATGAAGTTCTAGGAACTGGCCCATAAAAATCAAAAATCCTATCTGGGTTGTCTGATGTCCCCTTTAAGGTCATTTCTCACGCAGTGCAGCTGCTATTTTTAGATTGCTCAGTGGTAGTACTGTTATGATTACTTAAGTCCACCAGCAACTTGCTGTTGGTGTTTTGTGTGCGTCTTTCTCCCAGGTGTTCTTCCAGTATTGCTTGTCCTTGTGCCATTGTTTCCTTACAGCTGGGGGTACACCCTGGATGGGTCTTTGGAGAGCCGCCCTCTGGTCTCTGCTTCTCTGATGTATCTCTTTAGCCTAGCAGTTTGAGTCTTTGTTTGGCAGTTTCTAGAGCCTTACTTACGTACATCTATTGTAGTTCTTTACCATCTAGGACCTGTCTCTTAGGACTCTTTGCCCAACTAATGTCTTTCTGGGCTTTCCTGATCTACAGTATATTTCCAACCTTCTTCTCCATGTGGAACTGTCTCTGAAGGTTGTATTCTTTTACCTTTACCCAAGTAACTCCAGGATTCACTGTTGCAATGGCACATGTGAGCTCACTGGTTTTTGTATTGCTGGTATGAGGGATACTGAGTAGAGTTCACTATCTTCTTGGGACTTTGTGAGCCGGAGAAGTGGCAGGTGGATTCATCTGTCAAAACTGGTGCTGGGGTATCATCTAGTACATTGTTCTCTTCTACCAGGGTCTGCTCAGTAGGGAACTGTTTATTAGTGTCCCTGTTGTTTTGGAACTTCTCAGTTTCTAGCCTTCATAGTAGCTTTCTTCTGCTGATGTTAGAACACTGAGGTACCAGCTGATTCTTGGATGTCGGTCTCTTTTGGTCATTCATAATTACCACATACTTTGCCTGTAACCCCTCTCCTTAGTTCATTCCATCAATTGTGTGGTCTCTTTCCTTGTCCATGTGTGTCTGGTTCCAGTAGCCCACTTCTCATCAGTATGTCCTGGTCCCCCAACATCTGATGTGGACCTTGTTAATCTGGGCTACATCCAAGTCATTATGGGGATAGTTATAACTTTGTTCTGTCCTGTTCTGTCAGTTTTCACTTTCTGGTGTTGTAATCAGAAAACAATTAACAGACTGAATAAAGTTTTCTGGCAGAAATCTGTTGGCTGTTCCCATTGCAAAATTTAGGACTCAAAAGGGAGTTGTGCTGATACCCTAACTGTGATTTCTCACTATAAATCTGTATTACCAAATGTCTTTAAAAACCTTTAATCAGATGGCCTTCTAATATGACTGCATGCGTCTGCCTCACCCAAACAGCAAACAAAGGGTTATACAGTATGTCAGAGCCCTTAATGGAATTCAGAACTGCTGGTGGATTGAACCTGTGGTCCATCAGTCAAACCACCAAACCATTGTCATGGTCCAGTTCCCAGACCAGAGGCTTTTTTTAGCCTCTTCTAGGAAGCAACGTGCTTTAAAATGCTTTTTACATAAAACTGAAAATGTGTCAATGTATATAAAAGGTTCTAAAACTAAGATTTCACTATCAATAAGTTTGCATAAAGAAAACACATTTAGTATAGTTACAGAGGTCATAGGCAGGAGTGTATATAGACTAAAACAATATCAATTGGTTTATTGACTTTTATTCATTCCGGACAAGTTCTTCTAATGATCCCTACACCTTTGCACTCCATTTCTCCTTCTCCCAGAGTTTTACAGTTATATTACAGTGACCTAAAAGTTAAGGGATTGAAAGTTAGTCCTGGGAAGATCAAAGTTTTCACTGCACTACTACTGCAATCTAACATTGTAAACTGTATCTAACATTGTAGACACTGGGTATACTATTTGGCATTATATTTCCAAGACATATCAAGAATATCTTATCTTTTTCCTTCTTGGGACCTTCATTAGATCAGTTCAGGATATAACTCACCGTCCACAGACTCATGTACACACACAGACTGTATCCTGGAGTACAGCTGTTAACAATCAGCTTGGACCAGGATGTAATGAAGCTTTGACATAAGAGCTAATACTGTGCCTTCCAGCAGACAGACAGTCCTACCTGGCCCAGACAGTGAACCAACATTATCTACTCTGGATTTACGATGAACAAGACATAATTTGTTACCGTCTCGTGAAAACACTGCATGCTCAAGAGGTCAGATTGTATAGCTGCTATGTCTGGTAATTAATAACGCTGGTAAATCACTGTCAAATTACCTGTAACATCTGGGTATGGTAACAAACAAATGAGATCATGGCCAAAATGATCTATGTTTGTGCTAGCTATTTGTCAGTATTAGGACCACATTTCCCATAAATCCCCCTGTTATTTCCTGGGGGATGAGATGTTGCAACTTGTTCATTGTATAACGTCTTTTCTACTGCCAGAAACACTAAAAGAATTGCTTGTATAGCCATTCCAGCCGATTTCTTTAAAAACACAGCCATGCAGCACACCACATTAAGTTCAAAGATAAGAAGCCAGTCCTCTCAGAGGAGGTTTCATTGGATAAGTTTTGATTTTTGAGCTGCAGTATAAATAATATGTATGTGTCATGTATAAAAATAGACTATGAGGGGCTTTTGTTGTTTCTCGTTTGGTTCCCAGGGAGACAGAAGTGTTTCCTGTAGCTTTCTTATATATAGAGAGAAATCTCAGAGCAGCCAAGATCCAGTCTGATATGCCAAGCCTTGCTTGAAAAGCCCATGGATTTTATATTAGCTATAACATGACTAATGTCTTAAAGTGTGATTTATTAATGTTACCAGACTGCACATACAGTATAGCAATTTTAAAGCAATTTTAAAGTATATATTTTGAATGTGTTTCTTTAACCTTTACTCTTTACTGATTGCCAGCTCAAGGGACATCTTTGCAACAAGACATTCATCAAAGTCAGATTAATGGCTGGTTAAGTACATTGGCCGCAGTAATACAGGCTGCTGCAAGAAAGAAAGAATGAGCTGTACTGTAAAGCTTGGTCTCCATTACACCACTTGTAAATGGCCCAGCCCTATTACCAAAAATAAGAACATGATGCAAGACTGCCTTCAATTACAGTTTCAAAACATTTGACAGTTCTTGCATTAAGAGATAAGGGCTTTCTATGTTGGCACAACATATTATACACATAAAATATACTGTGTCAAGTTAGCTATCTAACTAGGTATTGCCATTGCCATCAACTCTAACTACATATCCTCCTACTGAAAAATGGTTGGTGATCCCTCCTCTTCAGCTACATAGCCAAGATGGCCACCAGTGATTTAAGAAATATAATATGAGATGCTATGTGGGTTGTCACAGACAGAAGAAACTGTACTATATACTTACGCAGAACATGAAGTTTTAAAAGGTATTGTAGTCTGAAATCAAACACAGCAAGTTGCCCACCTACAAGAAATAACTATTGCAACATTTGAAAATTACTGTTACGCTACTGCTGTTATTTGCAACCAAACATAATATTAAGGTTTCCTACAATGAAGATGACAATTTAACACGTACAAATGCCAATAACACCACAATACGTGATATGTCATAAAAAATCTGCCAGTGATAGCAAGCTAGCTAGCACTGGTATGGCCATCATCTACATACCTCCTACTACTGTCTGAAAATTCTGCTATGTAGTGAAGATTGTGATGACTGAAGGTGAGCAGTGTATGGCATTCAACACTTAACTTTTTGATGATTATGAGTACAATATCCAGGTATTCGTTTTGCGCTGAAATAAAGTACACACCTGACCTTACTAACCGCTGCATATATAACAGTTTCTTTGGTTGGCACTGATTGTTATATATTTAATTCCAAGGGTTGCTTGACTGGAAAGAATAAAGAACATTATGTACAGTGCTTAATAAATTTATTAGACCACCAGTTATAAAAAGAAAGACCATCCAGCATAACGAAGTGCTTTAATGCAGACTCTTTCCTTTTCACTGAATTCTTGACTTTTTACCATTTTGAACAGGAGTGAGGAATTTCAAACTGAATTCACGTTTTTATACCCAAATTTGAGCCGGCACACTGGACTTCTCTGAGAAGTCAGAAATTAATCAAACAGTCAACCAATAAAACTAATTTTTCTGTTCAGGAATGCAAGTAAATGACTGTAATTTGGCATCTTAATCAAACAATACTATTTTTTTCTGCTTTTTTGTAAAACAGTAAATTCGAAAATTCATGGATAACAATGATAATTATATTTTAAAAAACATATATATTTTTTTTAAATATCATTTTGATTGAAGAGCTTGCACATACTGGTGAATTAACCATTACAGAAACATAAAAACTGATTTTGGTAATTACCAGTACTGTTAGTTAAGGGCAGCTGTATGTATTGATGGCCCAGATCTTATTCCTACCGTTGAGCTGGCTTCTCAGCACCTGTTGTACCTTCTGGAGGTATTTGGCTGTGGCTGGTTGACCAGGTTGGTCTGCCTGGTCTTAGAGTCCTGGTGTACTGCTCTCTCAACCAGGAGCTGGTGCTTTGGCCCTCTGGTGTTATTTCCAGTGCCCTGTGTTCATGTAATGACTCATGTGCTCAATGACTCAAGCTCCTCTCAGGCATCATAGCCACCAAGCTTCAGTGTTGTGGAGAGGCAGGTAATTGGCTGGTAATTTGATGGTGTCATATCCTTTTGGGATCCTTCATGATCGGGATTGTTCTGCCTTGTGTTAGCCAGTCTGGATGAGTACTTGCTGTTAGCAGCCCACTCATTTGTGCTGCCAGGTATTCATGGAGTGCCGCTAGCTTCTTCAGCCAGTAGGCGTGGATCATGTCAGGTCCTGGTGCTGTCTAGCTCTTCATTCCAGAGACTTGTTGTTGGATGTCTGCCTTTGTGAAGTTGACTGGTTCTTGTTCTGGGAGGCTGCTGTGGTCTGCTCTTAGGTCCACCAGCCATTTGGCATTGGTGTTATGTGACGCCTCTTTCTCCCAGATGTTCTTCCAGTATTGTTCAGTCTCATCTCTGGGTGGGTCTGCCCTTGTCTTATTGTTCCCTTGTAGCTAAGAGTACACCCTGGATGGATCTTTGGAGAACAGGCCATTTATCCTGTTGGCCTCTGCTTCTTTGGTGTATCTCTTCAGCCTACTGGCCAGAGCTGTGAGCCTTTGTTTGTCAGTTTCTAGAGCCTCAGTGATGGACATCTTATGGTTCTTCTTGTTGATCCAGGAACTGTCTCTCATGACACCCTTCTGTACCTCTGATAGCAGACTAATATCCTTCCGGGCTTCCCTGATTTTGGCTTCCAGCCTTCTGCTCCATGGTGGACTTTGCATGCAGATCCATTTTCAACTTCTATCAGTTTTGAAATTCACCCCCTCTCATCAGCTCAGCTACATAGTTATGTTGGAGGAGGAGGCCAATAGTTTTCCAGTAGCCAGTCTGAGCGTGATCATCTCTTGTGGTTGGTGTATGCTGCTGTTGCCAAGTTCTCTGTTCTTACTATAAGATGAGTCTTTGTGGAGGATCTGTTGCCATAGTTACCAGCTAATCTACAAGTTCAACCAATGCAAAACCTACTCCACTTTTGTATGAAGTGAGTGATCATTCACTCACTTCACAAGTGAGGACAGGATAAAAAAATGGCTGGCCATGGCAAAGACAAGGCAATACCATTGCCAGGCTCAGCATTTGGTTTCTTATGGTAGGTTGTGAGTCAGGGTTTGGTCCCTGAGAAGATTCTGATTGCTGTTCGTTGCTACGGCAGTTGGAGTTTGCTGGAGCAGTTACCTGTGGAGGCATAACTGCAGTGGCAGCTGAAGGGACCTTCCTCTTAAAGTCAGCATCTGGGGCCTCGTGACCTTTTCATCTTGCTTGGCTGCTTTGAGATGATGAGCTATGGCACTCTAGTGAAAAGGGACTAAAATATTCAGGACTGCACAGGCGTGAGGGGATAAACCAAGTAGTGTCAACTCTTTAGAGCTGCCAACAATATGAGCAACAACACCACAATCATTTTAGCAGTAGTTCAGTACTCTATTCTACAAATTTATTTCTATGTGGCATCCCTCAAGGTTCAGCACTGGATCCATTATTTTTCTCAAAACACTCACATTTGGCCTGCTAATTCATTTCTTTTGCCTATATGTTTACACTATGCAGATGACACAACTCGCAGCGAGAAATTTTTCTAGCAACCTTTTAAGGAATACGAGAGGTTTATCAGAGTATTTTGTCAATCTTTGAATCCAGCTGTTTAAAACAAATTGCTAGAAGAAACACAAGACTTAGGTACAGAGTTCTTTCCACTTCTACATTTTTGTCAAAAATACTAATAAGAATGGAAAAGATGTTTATTTTAGTATTTAGAGATTAACTTGCAATTAAAATGGCAAGAAACTTGAACTTTGTTCAGCTATGTTCAAGTGTAAACCTGAAACCAAGATACTCATTTAGATTTTTGTATTTCTATTCACCAAAACTACAAAAAAATGCTAATCCTGCCAGTTTGTTACGCTAACCGACTTTTACTTAAATGTAATGATGCTGTTTTGTCTAAGAAATGTTCAAGCCCAGAATATTTTTTAATGTACCAATAAAGTTTTTATCCAATATGTTTTTACTGGATAATCCGTTGGTTTTGAAGTGCACAAACAAAATCAAACATTAATTTTTCATAATGCTCTGGTTGATGTTGGATTAGCATTACTGTAAGTCAACTTTGAACAACCACAATGTCTGTTAAAGTGCATGTATGCAGTTTTTCGAGGTAGTAGATGATAGCAACTGTCGGACTTGGATTTTATATTTTAAGAAGGAAAATACATATTTAGAATAATGTCAAACACAATTCCCACTTTAACATCTTTATGAATGTTTACAGAAGGATGTCATTTTTCATGTCAAAATATTCCAGTTGATTGGTTTGTTTTCATGGAAACCAGAGTAAAAATACTATTAGGTAATTACTTTATGCCTTATTTTGTGTCTTTCTGTCAGAGGTCAGCTTTCATTTAAAAACAGATGTATGTCTTAATTGAAGGGGAAATTCTTTAAGTCAGCAACTATATGAGTGATATCTAATATTTAGTTGGTGAACTTGCTTCTGTTTAACACTGTGCTTGTTAATAGGCTCAGTGAAATGTATTTAACCTCTGTGTTAACCTCTTGAAAGATATACAGAACTGATCCGGCAGTATAATGAGGTGGATAATGAACATCACAATAGGCTAATTCACATTTAATTTGCATATAAAATTTCTTCATATATGATTAAGGGTGACACAAGAAAATATGTGTGACTTCTGACCATTGACTTCTTTAGTAGTGTTACTTACGAAGGTGGAAAGTAACCATTTTGTAATATTTAAACTTCTTTCCCACTACTTTTATTTAGCTTTAAATACTTCCTCTCAGAAACATAATTGTGAAATATTTGTTGCAGTTCTATGCACAACTATGCATAGCTTAATAGCCATGAATTATCTCTTTGTTCATACTTTTATAGTTTAATAAGGGGTATATAGAGTGGATGAGTCTTTTTTAAGCTGCGTACCAATTTTGCAGAGGCCAGCCGATAAAGAAAATGATGCCAAGGGAAATTTTGTGCATATTTCTGACACAAACAGCTTTGAGAAAATGGCAGTACTTGATGCTCTGGGAAAAAGAACTGGTTGGAAGAGGCAAGAAACTACCAAACCTCACCGAAAATCCTGCAGCCTCAATACTACAGATGAAGTTCTAAATCTTATTGTTCTTCACATTTTCCATTAGCTTTCTACCACTCTCATATATATCTGAAGGATAGTTTAAAAACTACTCTTCAAGTTTACACTAGTTGAAATGTTTACAAAACGATTTATTTTTTCAGTAAACCACCCAGAAGAGCTTTACTGTCATGTTGTACAAACATGTATATTTGTCTCCTTTTCTCTTCATTAACGTTTGCTTTTGTACTCTAAAAGACAGCCGATCTGTGCTCAGAAGCTGAAATGGTTTAATGCTTTAGTTTTGCTGAATAGGTATACTTAGGAATATAGGTCGGTAGATAAAAAGACAGATGACATCATACCTGTTCATACATGAAAACTAGATCTTGTCTTAATAAGTCTCCTAGTTCCCTACTTCTAATGTTGCAGGTGATTCCCAGCCCATCTGTCTCCTCTCTCCAGGGAGACAGAGGGGGACAGAGAGGGGAAGGAGGAGCGGGAGGAGCAGAGCTAAATTAACAAGTTGCCACATGTTTCCAGGCTGTAGGTGAAAGTGGCTCTGCTGCTTTTAATTACACCTGGAAGTCACTCTCAAAGCCTTAATGTAACCAATTGGGAAAGAAAGAGAGAGAGAGACAGAGAGAGAGAGAAAGCTTATTTTAAAGCAAGGCAGATCACTGTCCACATTTCAACTGCAAAAATTAAATCAGTCAATTAACTGTTCATCAGTCACTTAATTGTTTTGCTGGTAAAATATCTGTGAAACCTGTGCAGTGTCCATCGTAAGTTCAAAGAGACATTACACAAAGTGACATTATTAAATGTCATGTTTCATTAAACCTACAGTCTAAAATCCAAAAATGTTCAGTTTTCAATGTTATAAAGCCAAGAAAAGCTAAATATATAAGAATTAAACTGTGATCCTTGGGTATTATTTCTTGAGAGTTTAGAGCACAAACAAATCTGATTCATTTGGATTGTCTTCTTTTGTGTCTTCTTTTTTCTGCACTTTGTAGTAGATTACACCATTGTTGTGTCTACATGTCTAAAAAAAACAACAACAACTGTATAAAAATAATTAAATAGGTCTTTTGTCATGTGATAGTGTGATGGTAAGTGTTTGGTTGTATTTAGGTACAGACCCGTCCATCCACCCTGACCTCTTATTTGTTCTGTTTTCATGAGTCTGTAACTACATAGTGTGGCTTCCACCTTCGAGCCAGTCTTAATTATTTCAGCCACTAGAGGGTGCTCTTATTTCAATGTAAACTATTTGCCTACGTATATTGGCATTAGCCAACAGACAGAATAGGCAGCTTATTCTAAAAGTTTAAACTTTTCTTATTTATTCTACCTACTCTTCCTTCAGCGCAGTAAAGTGTAATGGAACATTTGCAGGACTTTGCATAGTTTATTTCCCCTCTGTCTTTAATCAAATTAAAAAAAAATATTTTCTTATCTCACTTAATTCCATTCTCTTTCTTGCTCTTCCATTCCTCTTTTCTTTCCATCTCCTCCTCTCTTTTTCACTCTCTTTGGTATAATTGGTCTCAGTGTGTTTTTCTGGTCGTATGGTACATTAATTATCACAGCAATCAGACCTGGGACAATATGGCTTTATTTGTTCCTGCGGGAGAGCTGTGTGTGTGTGTGTGTGTGTGTGTGTGTGCGTGCGTGCGTGTACAGACAGGTGATATTCACATGCATGTTAGATACAGCTGAGCACTTTTATGGCTCATTATAAGCTCTAACAAGGCATCAGTAGCTGTATGTGTGGAGCCCGCCGGGAGCTGCTGTGAACACCTTCTCCCAGAGGGCAGCTGAAAATACACACTGAAAAGACAGAAAAAATGACACAATCACAAAGAAAACAATTACAGTGAGTTAGTCTGTGTACACGTTTGATGTCAGAGGTCCACAGACAGTTTTCTAAATTTCTTTTGCTTTCTCTCTGCGGTACCTCAAACTCTTTATCTTTATCTTTACCTGAATGTTTTTATATGAACCTTACCATGAGACTTTGATGAGACATTTTATACAATGCTGCTGTGTTTATTCACATACACACCATAGTTTAAGGCACACCTGCCCATAATGTCACGCACGGGCTCCTGAAGGTAATAATTTAATGTTGGGTTTGCAACTTGCTGATATGATTGTAGGTTACTGGAGCCAGAAAATCACATTTTGGGAAGAGAAAGAGAAGTTGCAAGTAATAATAAAGATGCAGTCTGTTTTTGGATAACCAAACATTGTAGCCACATGTGACACGATTGTTAAGTGTTGCTCTAATAGCCTCCATTCTTCTGTTTCCCGTCTGAATTCGAGAGGTCATAGATTGATCATAGATTGTGGCATTTTAGGTTGTTTTGTGTGTCTTTGTGGTCTTTTGTTCTTTTTAGAAAGCTGCTTAGAATGTGCTCATTAAATGGCTGTTGCAATCCATAAGTACTCTTATTTGGCTAATAGGCATGTCCTTTAGGTACTGGTAGGCCAGAATGTGTGTTCACTGGTGTGAATGTATTCATAAAGAGGAAGTAACCCAGATTACGTAGTTGACCTCTTGAGGTTGTTAGGTGCATGTTAAATCTGCAGCAATGGTTTCCAAGCTTTTTGGATACAAGGCACACCAAAAGACATGCCAAAATTTCAAGTCAAACCTCTATTCACAGGGCGACTGAAGGTCATCAAAAAGTTTCTGAAATTAAAATCAGTAAAAATAAGATCTTAAAATGTCTTATAATTCTCATCCATTTGCTGTAAATAATAAATATGGACTTTGCGCACTAGACTGGTGAAGTAAGATTTCATTTTGTTTATCAGTTTTTTTTTTAAAGTTCTCATTGCTTACATTTTTTTTAGTCACCTAAATTGATTTATGTATTTAGTTCATCACTTTAATCAATGAGGTGGGTCATTAATCCACTTTAATTTGTAAAACACTGAATGCTGTACACAAAAATATACATTAGAAAAAAACCCCACAAACTTAAAAATACAAAATTCCCCAGTGCTTAGACGTGGCATTGGTGTGGTGAACAGTAAATACTGAAAAGTACATATCAGAGTAAGGCTTGCACTTACTTTTATTGTCTGACCAGCAGCCCAAGATCTAAATAGGATAGATTTTACTGTCACGTGTTGCCTTCTTTGAGTTCATGAGTGGGGTGCTGGAAGGCTGAAAAGCTCCCCATCTTGGCCCTGGTCTGGGAGATCTTCAGTTCCCTCCTCCAGCAGAACTTTGATAGCATTCTGAGGAAGGCTGGGGACACTGAATCCAAGTGGACCATGTTCTCTATTGCAAAGTGGTTGGTGATTTCCTTGTGGGACATCGGAGGCAGCTGACAGGTACCAGCAGGACAGACAGAGTATACCTTTGGCAGTGGCTGAAGCTAAAACTCTCGTGTGATAGGAGTGAATGAAAAGTGTTCACTGTAGCACATTATTTGTACTTCCCATGCTGTAGTTTTTGATCTTTGATGTTGTTTTGTGCTTCTCCCATTAGTGGTGAACTTCACTGTCACTCCCTTGCCTGTTCCGGCCCACTTTTCAACCAATCAGCATTCAAATTATGCACAGCATCATCAATGTTGAGCTACGTGCCATTGAGTCCTTGGAGGACTGCACGCAAGCATGTTTGCATTGGTTGCATACCCCTTTGTGTAGGCTCTGCCTAGGCAAATACCTACACAAATGGACACAAACCTGGTACCATAAAATATTAGTCAGATGGTGGAAGGAATACTTTGAGGATCTCTTCAATCCCACTGACACATCTGGAGGAAGCAGAGCCTGGGGATGAGGGGGACAACTTGTCCATCACTAGGACTTAGGTGGAGTCCTGGGATGGCTGAGATTCGCCTTGAGTTCCTCAAGCTTCTGGATGCTGTAAGGCTGTCTTGGTTGACATGCCTCTGCAGCATGTCAACCATATGGAGCTGTGGTGACTGTGGATTGGAAGACTGGGATGGCAGTTCTCCTTTTTAAGAAAGAGGACCAGAGGGTGTGCTTTAGTTTCACAGGAATTATATTCCTCATCCTCCCTGGAAAGGGAAGGTCTTTATCAAGCTATTGGAATGGAGTGTCCTTCTGTTAGCTGAATCTCAAATTTAGGAGGAACAATGCGATTTTCATCTGTGTCATAGAACACTAGACAACATCTTTGAAGTTATTAGAGGGTGCATGGGAATTTGCCCAACCAGCCTGCATATCTAGACCCTATGTGATTAAAACAGTAACATAATCACCACTGTTGGCATGTACTCCACAGTGGCTTACATGTGGCTTAACATGAAAAAATATGTAAATTGGTTGCACGCAATAAAGTTATGTTTAGTCAGCATTATTTTTCTGTTATAATTGCACAATTCTAATGTTATATTAACACGACTTTTATATGTTGTGTTTATGTTTTTCATTCATATCAAGTCTTTATAATTATCTCATGTTAATTTAACATGAAATGGTTATGCTTATATTTAAACTTTTTTTTATGTTGAGTGTATTTGGTTACCTTATGTTAAGTCTATATAATTATTTTGTTTTATTATATATTCTATTATTATCTGCTTGTTAAATTAGCCATTTAACAAGTTTGCAGTATATGCAGTATATGCTTAAGTATTATTAACATTAAATTACAACTCTAAACACTTTTAAAAAACAGTAAGGCAATAAACAAAAACAGACTTCTTTAACCAAGCATCTGTATTTTCTCAATATTACACAATTACAGAATTGGACTTCCAATCAACACAATAGGCATGTGACACACACTGAACTCACTTGTTTGAAATTAATATAACACAGCACAGAAAAATATATTGCTGGACCACTAATGCAACACCACAAGTCCCTAAAGTAGATTTATGTCAAAAAAATCAACTTGAATTTTTGTGATTTTAAGAGCCACTGTGAAGACAAGGTGCTATGACAACAGGAAGTGAAATTAGTAAAATGTCTCATAGCAATGTAGAGTCTTTAGTGTTTTCTTTGAAAGTATCATACCTTCTAGCCCCAAGGCCAGCTAGATGGCAGCTGTAGTCCCTCAGAAGTATCCTCAAACTCAGGAGAGTACTCTGAGGTACAAAGTAAGTGTGCAGTAGTCCAAATAACATAGCAGGAGCTACTACAGCATTATCTGACTCTTATAAGACCAAAGGACAGTCCTGATTTCCTCTGGTTTGTCACAGGCATTTGTGTTTTGAGAGTGTATTATATTCTCACTGTGGTCTCATCAATGGATCCTTGGATGTGAAATAAGTCACAGCTGCATCTCA
>VUQI01046796.1:0-18760 GCA_015106735.1 Paratilapia polleni | reverse complement strand
ATGATGCACTGAGCACTTCCTCTTCATCACTTTCTTTCACTCTCCATGTGTTTATACACCACTTGCATTTAATCATTAGCTATTATTAAACCCTGTCTCTCTCCCATAGTGTGTCTTTTTGTCCTGTCTCCCTCTGCTCTCTTCTGTTTCCCCTCATCCCCAACCAGTCACAGCAGATGGCTGCCCCTCCCTGAGCCTGGTTCTGCCGGAGGTTTCTTCCTGTTAAAAGGGAGTTTTTCCTTCCCACTGTTGCCAAGTGCTTGCTCATAGGGGGTCGTCTGATTGTTGGGGTTTTCTGTCTAATATTGTAGGGTCTTTACCCTAAAATATAAAGCACCTTGAGGCGACTGTTGTTGTGATTTGGTGCTATATAAATAAAATTGAACTGAATTGAACTGAATTCTGTTTGTGCAGAATGGCAGTGTGAATGTGGACAGCGTTGTCACCGTGGCAGCGAGGCTCGCAGAGGCTGGTCATTACGGCGCGGAACGGATTGCCATGGTTTCACAACGATTACAGGAAGACTGGAAGTCCCTGACGACAGCACTGGAGGAGCGCAGTAACACACTTGCCATGGCAACCGGCTTCCACCAGGGTGCAGAACAGGTGATCCATTCACCTTTGTGTTAAAATACTCTTACATGATATTACATCAGTCAGGTGATGTTCGCGGGACTAAACATCTACCTGTCTGTCTCGCTGCCTGTTCAGTTCCTGCATCGGGTGGAGGGCTGGGTTCAGGTGTGCTCTGAAGGGTCACTGCCATCGGCAACAGCAGAGCTGGAAGCTGCCACAAAAAAACACCAGGAGCTCAATGAGGAGATCTCTGCAAACTACACGCAGGTACCTGTCTGTCTGCCTGTCTCAGCACTTGTGTGTGTTGGACACCTGTCTGTCTTTCTGTGTGTCTTAACACCTGTCTTTGTTCAGGTCAGTGAGAGCGGTAAAGCATTACTGGATGTCCTCCAGCGTTGCCCAGCATCAGATTCTGACAACTCAGCGCCCAAACCTGACTTCACTGCCGCCACACACAGCATCATGGGAGTTCTACACCAGGTGATGCAGGTATGTCCCGCTGTGACCTCTCTCACATCCTCCAATGGAGCCACGTACTGTACATCCCAGGCAGAAAGACAGGTGGCCGATTTTCTTATGTTATGCAGGGTCACCATGAAGTGGAGGGGGCGTGGCAACACCGCAAGCTCCGCCTCCATCAGCGCCTGCAGCTGTGTGTGTTTCAACAGGACGTTAAACAGGTATGATCCACAGTCCAGATCCAGATTCGAATCCACTTTTAGGTCCAAACTGAAGTTCTAACAGCCACACATGATACTGAATGTGTGGGTGCATTTGTTTTCTAGGTTATCTAGAATCTTGCATATTTTTGTGTATTTGTATAGTAGAAAGTAGAGTTCAGGAGAAAGAGTGGAAGAAAGATGGAGCATCAAGTGAAGAAATTAAAAATGAACTCATCACCACAAATTAACCAAACAGTAATAAATAGTACATTCAGTCTAAGCCACTTAAAGCCTGACAGATGTTTTAGAAAGACAAGAACACAATCAAAGTTCTCAAACGTCTCCCAAATTCCCACAAACGATCTTGGAGATGAAATTAAAAAATATTTATATACTACAGTCTTAAATTCTTGCTACCCCATAGCTAAGAAAAATGCAAGAATATTGATCTGTGAATATCTAAGGTCCAGATTCAGGTTCTCCGTCCACCTGTCTGTCTCTCAGGTGCTGGACTGGGTGGAGCAGCACGGTGAGGTTTTCCTGAACAAACACACCGGCGTGGGGAAGTCTCTGCATCGAGCACGAGCGCTGCAGAAACGCCACGACGATTTCCAGCAGGTCGCACAGGTAACGTAGGCTCGAGTCGGCCGTACGGTCGACATTTAACTTGGTGAGGTCCAGCTGCGGCGAGTTAATTTCTTTCTTTTTGCCAGAACACGTACACCAACGCAGAGAAGCTTCTGGAGGCAGCAGACCAGCTGGCTCAGTCTGGAGAGTGTGAGGAGGAGGAGATCTACCAGGCAGCCCGAGACCTGGAGCTCCGCATGCAGGTATGTCTGACGAGGGGGGGGGGCTGTGTTGTTGTTTACATGCTGTGAGTCTGTGTTGTTTGCATTGTTTACATGTCACAGGCCTTCATCCAGCGCGTTGAACAGAGGAAGCTGCTGCTGGACCTCGCTGTGTCCTTCTACACGCACACAAAGGAGGTAACACGCACTCAAACACACTTTTAAATCACACTTCAGAGGTAACATTATGAACACTCGCTGATCCTCCTCTCTCCTCCTCCTCATCAGCTGTCAGCGTGGATGGAGGGACTCCAGAAGCAGCTCTCCTCAGACCTTCTCGTCTGCCCGGACACCGTGGAGGCTCTTCAGGCTCTCATCAGCCAGCAGCAGCAACAGCAGGCCAACACACAGGTAATAACCCGCTTGCGACCTCTGACCTAAAGTCTAACCCCATCATAACAACCTAACACCCGCACCTGACCTCTGACCCCTCACCTCTAACCCTCACACTAACCCGAGCTCTAACCCTGACCTACAGGAAGCTGCGATGAGTGTCATCCGGGAGGGAGAAGACCTCATCCTACAACTCAGGTACACACACACACACAGCGGGTGTGTTTGTTTTAAGACACAGTGCTGCACCATTGGCCAGTGCACGTCATTGTTCTGGGTATGGTTGTTTTCTGCATCCAGCTCTGCGTTGGTCTGTTGTGGTTTTTGGTTTGTGTGGGTGCGTTTGTTTTCTGGATTATGTAGAAAGTCCATGTTTACCTTGGGATTTTGTGTCAGCCAAACGTGATTACTGTATCTGCACAAAAAGTAATGGATGGAATTAAAATTGACTCCAGTAGTACACATCAAAGGCCCTGATTGATAGTGAGGAGAACTTTTTTTTTTTTTTGATGAGGTAAAACTGATCACTTTATTGTGCATAAAACCACAAAAACAGCCTTCAGCTCGAGTGCATGATTTGCTGGGAGGAGCCGATGGGGCGCCAAGCGAGCTTCAGGGGCATCTGGAAACCAAACATCCCTTCAAAGAGAAACTTTGCCCACTTCAAAAGAAGCGGATCAGAACCTGAGGCAGCAAGAACGTTTGTTTGATTTTCTGAAAGTGTCTGATAAGGAGGTAGAGTTCACTGCAAAGCATAAAAGTGCACATATATATTTGTCATGCTCAAGAGTGCTTTCATCAGACAGTAAAATCAGAAGAATTGATGATATTCGAGAAGCCATAAAGGCTGTGTTTTTGTTGATATGAGTACAGGTTAGCTTTGAAATTTTGCTTGCCCTTTGGTGTGCCTCGAGAGCAAAACGTTTGCAAACCGCTGTTGTAGATGATGTTCTGCATCATCTGTAGATCTGTTTCTGTTTCGGAAAAATTAAGACATGAATGAATTGAAAATGAACGGGTCTCTTGTGGTAAAAAGAGAGCTGAGCATCAGGGTGAAGCTATTGATTTACTGGTCGATCTACGTTCCTACCATTACATATGGCCACAAGCTCTCAGCGGTGACCGAAAGAATGAGATCACAGAAAGGAGCTTCCTCCGAAGGGTGTCTGGGGTCTCCCTTAGAGATAGGGTGAGGTCATTCAAAAGGAGCTCAGAGAGCTGCTACTCCTTTGTATTAAAAGGAGCCAGTTGAGGTGGTGCATCTCACTAGGACCCCTCCTGGATGCCTCTCAGGTGCATGTCCAACCAGAAACAGACCCTGGGGCAGACCCAGGACACACTGGAGAGATTACGTCTTTTGGCTGGCTTGGGAACACCTCGGTGTCCCCCCAGAAGAGCTGGAGGAGGAGACTGGATAGAGGGAGGTCTGGGCATCTCTGCTTAGACGTCTGCCCCACAAACCCACACCAGGATAAGCGGGTAGATGGCTGGATGGATGAGGTTCACCACCACAGATGAAACAAATAAACAATAACAAAGTGTAAATCCTTGAAGCAACCAAAGGCACTCAGTACCAGATGAAGTGTGGAGGAGACACATGTTGTGTGTGAGAAAGATAGGATCAATACCCAACCGGTCGCGGCAGATGGCTGCCCCTCCTTGAGCCTGGTTCTGCCAGAGGTTTCTTCCTGTTAAAAGGGAGTTTTTCCTTCCCACTGTTGCCAAGTGCTTGCTCATAGGGGGTTGTCTGATTGTTGGGGTTTTCTGTTTGTAGGGTCTTTACCCTAAAATATAAAGCGCCTTGAAGCGACTGTTGTTTTGATTTGGCGCTATATAAATAAAATTGAATTGAATTGAATACTTTCAAATTAGTTGCTTTTTCTTATATAATTGTTTTTCGTGGTTACAACTCTTTATAAAGGCTCTCACTTAGCTTTTTGCCAGGTGAAGTGTTTTTACTTAAGTTGAAAAAAAAACCATCAGTACACCCAGTAACAACCTCTGCAGGAACAGTTTTGTGTTACTAGGTACATCTCTGCAACTGTTTTACAATTTTACTCAGGAAAGCTGTTTTCACATGTGAAGTCCGGAAAATTTCAGGAGAATCAGGTTTGGACACGATCCAAAGCTGTCCTTTCCTCACTTATAGCACACAGCAGAAAGTAGATTGTGCAGACCATATTCCATCTATCTATTTTCTTAACTGCTTATCAAACTAGGGTCATGGGAGGGGGCTGGAGCCTATCCCAGCTGACAGTCCATCACAGGGCTAACACAGAAAGACAACAACATACTCTCTCACACACACACCTGCAGCCAATTTACAATCACCAGTTAACTGAACAAGCATGTCTCTTGTGGGAGGAAGCCAGAGTACCCGGCGAGAACCCACGCAGGCACAGGAAGAACATGCAGACTCCACACAGAAAGGCCCCAACTGGCCAGCAGTTTTGAACCAGAAATCTTCTTGGTGTAAGGCAACAGTGCCAACCTCGGCACCACTATGCTGCTCTCATCGGCTGCGTTCTCACTACTGAAATAGCCCGTTTGCTTTAGGCGAGGATGCTGTCTCAGCAGAAGGACAACCACTTACTAGCAACATTCAATGTGCATTTGCATATGCACCTCCTTTGGGTAATCAAAAAAGTTCTGCAGTGCATGTGTGAAAATGGCTTAAGAAACCTGAAACTGTATCATAAAAGGAAAACTTGTTTGCAGTATTATCATGTTTACATCCTTTGTAGCAGAATATGCTATAGTCTATTTAATTACAATGAACTTACTTAGTAAAACATGACAATTTACTTAGTAAGTAGGCTGAAACTGGACTGTAGAAGTTTTCCGTGGTATTACCACGCTTTTATCTCAATTTGTAATAGATGGTTCCCTTTTCTATGCAATCAGCATGAACTTGTACCACAGCATGCATGAGATCACACAAGAATCTATTATGGTAAAAGTCTGGTAATATCATGGAAAAAAAACAGGGCTTCTTTTTACTGCTGTTGAGTTGGTGACTAAAAGTGTTTTTCTTCATATTTCAGCTGTAGATTCTCTGGATTTATGTAGTCATTACCTATTTATTAACAGTGGTAATTTCATAACAATATAATACAATTTAACATTTATTTACCAGGTCAATTAAGAGACTATAGAGGAGAGGATTACGGAGAATTCAGTTAACTGATAATTAAATAACTAATCCTTGCAGCTAAATTTTACTGTAATTCCCATCTGTATTTGTATCACTTTTAATAAAGTGGTATACAGCACTTCTGCTGTTTCTTTTCTTTTTGATTAAATAACTAGAGTTTTCCTTATGCAACTACAATATCCAAAAACACTGCAGCCCGAATGAGAAAGCCCACAGGCAGCGAAGTGAAATTCTGTCTAGTCGCCCAAACTAAATACCCCTGCTCTGTTACCACAATTCAAGAAAGGCATCTGGATTCAGCAATGCAGTTTTTCCCCTGCTCTCATTCACTTAAACAACCGATGACGTTCACTTGCCTGGCTTGGAATCTGCAACTGCTGCCAGCAAGAATTGTGAATGGGGAGGCAGGCAGACAGAGGCTTGCGAACACACACACACACACACACACACAATAAGCAAAGGGTCTACTGCACCGATGTTGCTCGCGTCACAGTGGCTAAGTTCAGGTTACATTTAAACAAAGGAATTCACCCCACACCCCTCATCGGCTATCACACACATAAATCTACAGTATACCCTGATATTATACCTGCTCACTCTCTCTGACTCCATGTCAGCTATAACAGTAAAAGCCACAACTTCGCAGATCCCAGTGAAACAAAGAGCCATGTCAGGCCTAAGTGCCTTTGTTCTTTTTGATCTGTTTTAAGCCCCAATTTCTTCAGTTGACAAACTCACACAGACATGACAGCTTTTAAGACTAGTAAATCAGCATTTCCTGCTGCTCTGACATAGTGAACAGTGCTGTCGCTGTTGGATGATACTCAGATGACCATCGAAGTGTTTTATTTCACCGCATACTCATCATCCATAAAGTATCTTCCGCAGAGACCGAAGAGCAGCTCTACAGGAAGATGGAGCTCGGATGGCAGTAGCCCACTCAGTTTGTTATGTAACAATCAATTTGATTAAATAGCTTATGGGCTGCATCAAACTGATAGTGTATAATACCATTTAGCTTTATGTAAGACAGCAGTCACTTAACGAAATGGTTGAGGATGGTCAGAGCTCCTTTTTTCCTGTGGAAATCAAACTGAGTTATGTTTTTCACTGTTATTAAACAGAGCAGTATACTGATTAGAACTTCTCCATTTCAAAAGTGCTTACCATCTTCCGGCTAGTGTTATTTTCAAAATTATCTCTGAATTCTCATAACCGATGATGAGCCTTCACTGAACTTGGCAGTAAATCCCAGACCAGCACTGTCAGAACAGTAATTGCTGACACAGAAGAGTCAAAGAGCAACGCGAGTTTGGCATAGGGCCTGTTTTGCCACTCTTGGCCTGGGGATATCAATAGCTTTTTATTTCTCCTCTTTGCTGCCACTCACACAGTTTTACTGATTTGGGAGGTGTGAGGACACTGGCATAAACAAGCCAAAGATTGCAGTGTAAACTGGGCCTTCCTGTTGTCCATAGCTAGAGGAGTTTGGACAGAGGATGCTTGCCTCTTAGTTCAGCTCTGGCTCAAGATACACTCTCATAAACAAACAGGAAAAAACACTCTTTACTTTGCTCCACTTGCATTCTCTCACTGTTGCTAGTATGTGATCTAAATTGAGCGGGTGTGCATACTGTGCTCTGCCTACATACATAGGAAGCTGCAGAGTTACCAGCAGCACACATGGATCTGCACAGCCTTTGACACTGCATCATGTAATACAAAATCTCTAATGATTTAGACTATTAAAAAATACAACCAAAAATGTGCTCACAACAACACTGTAGTGTGTACACTGCAACCAGTTCTAACTAAACTGTTGAATCAGTCCCATATAGCTACATTTATAGGAGAATTGATCAAGCTGCCAAGAAAGTCATGCCTCAGCTATTAACTCAAAGATCCATCTCACCCAGTAATTGTGTAAGGCCTTATTCTCTCCCACACACAGAGTCAGGGCAGATGCGCACCAATGGAGCAGCTGGGACAAGGAAGATCTGTCATGGGTCATTAACTGCTCTTATTAATTCATGAAGCTTGATTCACTCGGCCCGTCGTGTTCTGCTGCTATAAAACAAATGTCCAGTCTGACCCACAGGCAAAGGCATTCTTCATGAGGATTTTGACAGCATGTCAGCTTCCTGGTTCCATTAATGCCTGAGAAACACTTCCAGCCCTCTGTGCAACTAGCCTATTTTTTTTAAAAGTATGTCATCACTGTAACATACATGGAAGGGGCTGCCAAAGGACCAAAGTCTTTTCCTGCGTCATCTCACAACTCTGCAGAGACTTTTGCCACATGAAACCATGTGCTGCCTGCAACCAAACCTGTGTGTGGATACACTTGTGAGCGTGAGTACATGCTTGACAGACCACAAAACTGAGTCACTTCAAACTCAGAGCAAAAGATATGATGTATTTACCAAAGACAGAAGTATGTAGCAAACAGTTCCAAGTAAGAAGGATGTGTGTGAGTGTTTCTTTAAAACCCACTGGTTCCCAAAACAAGTTTGGGAACGCTGAGAAGGCTTTTAAGGACATCTCAAAGGGACCTGAGTACATTCAGGACAAAATGTAATTCACTTTTAGTTTTGGTTACTGAACGTTACCTAAACTTGAAGAAAGGAAAAGAATGAGTATTTTTGTCGTAATTTATCTTGCTGTTTATAGTTATATAACAAAAATACTCCCAAATTTGGTATTATGGGACAAAACCTAACGAATTTTGTTTTTAACTGCCCACAATCCTTAAAACTGAAATAAAAGTGGCTGCATGATCCCATTCATGAAAAACAGTCATTGTGTCACACTGCACAGTGTTTATCTCCAGGCCTTCCTCCCGTCCTCAGTGCAACCCTGTCTTCCTCAAAATAAGCTATTAATGACACTGTATGCCTTCATATTTCAGACTATAATGTCAAGCTGCAACTGGCCTTCTCAGACATTTGACTCCTTCTACACGGATAGCCAGAGTCTCTCTCCCCGCAGGGCCTTTACATACATTTCAACACCAGTCACGTCATCGGATCACCGTTCAAATGTCAGCCAGCCTACATTCATTTTATTCCCTCTCTAGAAAGCAGTCATTCCCTGTCTCAGTGTGTGTTCCAGCATGCATAATGTTGCGAAAGAGCGCTTTCATTTGCACAGACAGCGAAAGCGGATGTGGGAGGCAGACCGCCCCCCCTAACATATATGTGGAAAACGCATACGATCTGTCAAAATCTGCTGGGATCAAATAATCCGTGAGGCGGACTTGAGGTTATGATTGATCACAAGATGAGCAGTTTCGCGGTGATCTCTTGATACCGTCTGCACTGTGCTGCATAGGGCTCCCTTTTTCTGTTGCATCTGTAGGATCTACCTGCTGTAATGAGCCATACAGTCCGCAGGCTGCCGTCATCATTACGATTATTCCCACCTTTTTCTGCACACCGAGCTCAAAATGTGGCAAACCCCGGCCCACTTACTATTTGCACTTAGCTTCTTGATGTGTCAACTTACCCTCTCTGGCTTTTAGCAGTACAGTGTTGGCTACTATGTTCTCCAGCTCCATCAAAAAGAAAAAAAAAGAAAAAGAAAAAAATCCTAAACGTAGAGGTTTTTCGGTACACAAGCGTCTGCAGCGAATACAGCGTCCTCCAGCTCTGTACGATGCGTTTCTTTTCTTCACTCCTCGTCACTATCCGAGAAAAATTCACTCATATCAAAGTCGTAAAGGATAAAACAGGATGTCATAAATTTGCTTGCAGTGTAAGCTGGGCATGGTTCTTGTTGTGGGCTGGAAGTGCGGCGCTGCATTTCTACTCCAATCCCCCCAAAACCATTCCATGCGTAATTTGGGTACGAAATCTCCCCGTCGCAGAAAATAATTATTTTGGAAGATCCGATGTATGCAAACCAGGTTCTTTCGGCGGCGGATCCTTTACAAGGGTACACTAGGATACCACCAGCTTTACCTTACAGCAGCAGGGGTTGGCTGAGTGCACCAGAGAGGACATCAGCGCGCCCCCTCCTCCCCTGTTGGTGCGTAATCAAAATAGGCTGGGCCTCTCCGTCAAGCAGCGTCAAGCCACAGACTCAAACTCCACCAGAAGTTAGGCCGTGTTGTCAGCAAAATAAAAGCATACTAGCCGACCAATACTACTGCTTTCCGGCAAGTTGAAGGAAGCACCACATTGTATAAATGCTTTTTGCAGATTTTACATTCACATTTTCTTTGGTCCCTCGCTTTTCATAGCAAGCAGCCATTAATCTCCTACACAGGTGTTTCAACTTGTTACCTGCAGCTAGAGTTCCTTTCTACCTAAGTGACTTTGTCCCTATCACAGAAACAAACAAGGGTGACATTAGCAGTTCTTACAGTACTAATAAAAATAGAAGTTGAAGAGGTAAAGTCGCCCTCTGGTGGTCGATTTACTTGATGACGTACATAAGAGATATAGTGTGAATAACGTTATGGATAAATTTCATGAAGCATCAAAGCCAAAAGAGGGTTTCATCTGTGCAAATAATAAAAATTTAACAACTGCTGCACTACATTTGGTTGGCTGTTTCATGAGGAATAGATTACTGCGACTACACTTTAACAAAGTCCGTTATTCTTATTATATAACACGGTATCAATATGAACTTTTTCGAATGAAATTATTTAAGAGTGCAGGTATCTTCAGTTTTCAATTTTCAAATGATTTATCACAGACCAGGTAGCAAATCCCCATTTTAGAAGCTATAGCATTTTAATTAAATTCTAAAATTCTATCCACAACTAATAAAACAGCCTCATTTTAAAGAAAAGATTTCAAAGTGATGTTTGACATGATGAAATATGATGTAAATTTACTAATAAAGATGCAAACCGATTACTAATATAAATGTGTGTCCGGGGCAAAATTCTGGTATCACAAATGATCTGTTTCTTGTAAGAAACTCTGACTCTCAGGATCCAAAACTGATCTTCTTCGGGTTATGTCCTTTACATTCTCAAGGCTGTTGTTGTTGTATTATTGTGTTTTGTTTTGTTTTTTACTTCTGAGTCCATGACTCTTTGCTGGTGATATGTAGGCAGCACTGTATAAAGAAACATGAAAGAGTGTTTTAAAAACGGTTATGAAATCAGCTCAACACAGTCTAAGTGTACATCGCAGCATCTGCTTGGAGTTTTACATCACTGTTAAAGGCCACTGTGAGAAAAATCAGGACCTTCATGGGGGGACCATCCCAGTATAGCTCTGTATCTCCTGAAGGCAAGAGCTTTACTCTGAAGTTTGACCGGAAACCGTACTTTATATAACATGGCATGATAATCTGTGGAAACTTTTTTTTATTTTTTATTTTTGGCTTGCAGGCTGCTGAGCACGGTTCACTTTATTTAAAAAAAAAAAAAAAGGGGGGGAGGGCAATTAAATTGCGTCGGAAGTGCTAAATCATGTGGTACCAGGATAACTCATCTAAGAGTGAATACAATCTCGCGGTGTGCCTGTACGACGACTGTTTTACATTAACCACGATGTATCCGTCCAAACGATTAACAAGCTTGTTATTGACTGACGCAGGCAGATAGGATCGATTTCTCAGAGTCCGGACGCGCTCTCATTTCTATAAACAGGACACGAGGCAGTCTGATGCACTGATGTGCTGCCTGCCTAAGTACAATTACCTCAGTGAATGATGGCATTTCCTTACAGATGACATAACAAATGCACAAGTTTGATGTTACATTGCAGCGGCCAACGCGGTCTACGTGTCGGGCTTGTGGCGCCATCACACAAGTGGACACCGGGCCCACATTTACTCCAAAGTGACCGGCTTCAGATGCCTTTAGTGCATTAATGAGACATTTTCAAGCAAGCCTTCCATAATGAAAAACTAAACTCTTTAATAGAGCAAAGCTTTTTGTTTTTTTTTGTCAACAGCAGTCCCATATTGTCTCCAAATTTAAAGACTCACCACATAATACTGAAAGAATACAAAGTGCTGCTGGAAAATTATTCTAAATTGCCAACATAGTGATTTCAGGAAAAAAAAAGTCCGATTATTATCATTATTATTATTATTTTTTTTTTTAACTTTGCTGCTATGAACTGCAAAACTGAGAACAGCTATCACTTTTTCCCCTCCACATAATTCAAATTAAATTGATACAGTACATTACTGTAGATAGACTCAGTATAATGGTGTATTCTGCCCACTTAAAAACAAAGAAAAGAAATTACACTGCCATGCGCTCTCAGATTCAACATAAAACTTATCAGTCCAATACAAACTGAGAAAGAGGTTCATGGCAACAAGGGTGTGTTAGTATTCATCTAGGTTGTCAGCTTTGGGTATGGAAAGGCCCCGGTCCTTCAGGACTTGCATTTTGACTTTCTCTGTCTCCTGTTTGGCCTGCTGCTGCAACCGTTGCTCCTCCAGGATCTCTTCAATGGAGACCTGCTGCAGGACTGTGTCACAGGGCTTATCCATGTCCTGCACAAACACAGACCATGTTACATCTCTCAAATGCCTGAAAACAAACTCAAATATTATTAAGACAATGGTAACTGGAATTACCAGGCATTACTAATAAAATGTCTGAACATTTAAGTTTCAATTACAGACAAACACAATCTGACTAATAAACACAACCATGCCTGTTTTTCCCAATTAAGGAGTATGGGTTGTAGACTTGCCCCTCCCTATAAATGAAAGCATGCAAAGTCTGTAATGACAAACTCTGCTCTTCTCAAGTAAGACTGGTTGGTGTGAACCATCTCAACAGCTTTCACAGGACGTTAGAGGAAGCATTATAGAAAAAAGCATTAAAAAGCATTTCTAAAGCCCTGAGTATTCCTCTATCCACAGTGGAGGAAATTCAGGACTGTTGTTGAAATACCTAGGAGTGGGTGTACTGCAGTGAGCACACTATGAATTTAGAAGGGAAAAATAACCCAAGGGTAACTAAACACTGCAGAAATCTCTAATACAAAAAGTGTTTCTTTATGTGTCCATGATAAGAAAACCACTGAATAAGAAAAGAACACCTTAAAGGGAACAATAAGCTCCAACAGAACTTCTAAGAGTTACTAAGTTCAAGGGGTCGCTTCCTTTTTGCAACCTGCACTGAGTGACTCAATGTGGTTAATAAAGACATGAAAAGTACAACTGTTTGTGTACCATTAGTTTAGTGAGATTTTGCTCCGTTTAAATGTGACTTAGTTGAAGATCGGAACACATTTTAAGAAAAAATAAATAAAAAATAAAAATAAATAAATCACTGCAGAAATCTGGGCCAATTCAAAGGGTTCACAAATGTTTTCCAGATTTAGGTGTGTACATCAATACACACCTAAATCTGAATGTGTGTGGTACACCCAGTAAGCTGAAACTATGAGCGATTTTGTGCTTTATTATTTATGATACTATAAAGGTTTTAGCAGCAACCCTCATGAACTACCCTGTTTAAACAAAAAAAGTTACACATTTTTCTATTGATACCAGCTTACTGTCACTGTTTGCCAGATGTGATCTCACCAATAGGCACCAACCCATTATTCCCTCTCCATTTTTATCAGCATTTCAAATAGAAATAAGTTAACAATGAGTAATAAATGAACAATGAAGTGAAACTAAAATGGTAAGTGAGTCTAATTATCAGGCTCCCGCAAACCTCAAACACCAAAACAGATGTTAACATCTTCTGAAGTACTGAAGAGTGTACGGATACCTTCAAGTCTCTGCTACAAATGAAAGTGAGTTTTACATCATCACAAACTATACTGCAAATGAACAGTTCCAGCATACGGTGGATCCTTTTAATAGTAGAGACTGTACTGCTGTCAAAGAGCACATTTATGCCTGAATGCATAAGGCAAAATAATAACAGAGTGAGATGAGTTCATGAGTCACTTTTGATCAGTGTCCTGTGTCACTGCAATGTCCCTGTAATGTGTCACCATAGCAGTACACATACAACAGAGAAGCATGATTACGGCGAATTAAGTATTAGGGATGTATCGGTGGATGGTGATGCAGTGGTTATCACTGTGGCCTCATAGCAAGAAGGTTCTGAGTTCGAACCTGCCCGCCTTTCTCAGGTCTTTCTCTGTGGAGTTTGCATGTGTGGTATCTCGCTGGGTATTCCGGCTTCCTCCCACAGTCCAAAGACATGCATGGTAGGTTAATTGGCAATTTTAAATGGGCTGTGAATGGTTGTGTGTCTCTCTGTGTTAAACCTGTGACGGACCAGCAACTTGTCCAGGGTGTACCCTGCTTCTCACCCAATGTCAGCCGGGATAGGCTCCAGCCTATGGACCCTTAGCCACCTGTTTATGTGAACTCCCACACTGAGATCACTATCAACGTAATGCATGAAAAATATGTCATTATAATACTTCATTTGAGCCTCAGTTTGTACCCTTCCAACTACTTCTCTCATACCAACACACACAAAGAAAAAACGAGGTTATGCCTACTTACTATCTCTCCAAGCAGCACCACATTCTCTCCTCTCACAATGAATATTCCTCTGGGGATGTCTCCAAACTTTTTTCCCACATGGATGCGCTCAACTGTCTGGTGAAAAACTAAATTGGCTGGAGGACAAGAGAATCAGGGTAAATAAAGAGTAGTAAGAAAATACCCGAGCATGTAAATCACACTGAAAGATAAACTGAATCTGTTTTGACCAGGGTAGTGACTCGAGTAAGAAAAAAAAAAAAGAGGTGGATACCAAATTGATCAATGCTTCTGAGGTAACCGATCAGTGTTCTGCCGTCTCGGAGCAACACCAGGTGCTTCTCTGCAGGATACAAACAGCACAAGCATGTTAAATGGCAATTTGAACCCCTTGCAAATGATCCAGGTTGTGTCAAACACGACGTTACATCTTGAAACGATTTTTTTTTTTTAACCACGCCATCGCTATCAGATCACTCTTCCAACTTACTATCGATGTCGTCAATGAGGCTTGCCGTCCCTGGTACGTAGTTCATCTTGGGCTGCTGTTTATTTACTTCTTGTATCTTTATGTACCGTCAAGCCATGAATGTTTTAATACATGTTCCTTTCCAGAAGAGGACAGGAAGCGTCTTTATACACGCTCGGGATAAACTTCCTGTAAGCGTTTAACCCTTTGTACGCTGCAGTCTCACCACGTTTCTAACATTTGGGACCGAAATTTAAAAAAAAACAAAAAAAAAACATCGTTAAATAAATATAACGTCAGAGACGGGTGGGTTTAGAAGATTAAAATAGTAGTTAACAATTTAAAAATGTTACGTTTCATAATTCATTCCCCATTGGCTAATAACGTCTACTGACGCGCATGCGACATCGAAGATCGTATATGCACAACAATGGTCACAGATCCGGAACAATTCAAAATGTTTGCTGGTGCAGCTAAACATTATCTAAATAAAATTATATTTTTTTCTTGAAACACCCCCAAACAGTAGACATTTAACATATGATATACATCTTATCCATTTCTGGTAAGTGCAATGTGGAAAAAATGAGAGCAGAGCCTGGCACCTCTCACCCCGTACAGACGTCGGCGGTGCCAGAAAAAGGAGACAGAGTGAGAGCTCATTTTTAGAGCTAAAACAGCCGTGTCCATTATTAAAGGCACAGGACAGGGATGCCCGAGCTCCGCGTCATTCAGTCATTTCCTGACTTCTGCCAGGCACTCTGTACTTGTGTAGAAAAACGGCAACATTGTTGTTGGCGTTTCAGACGAACTGACACGTCAGATAAGTAACGCTAGGCTTGTTACAGGTTTGTTTTTCCCACAATGACAGGTGAGAGGGCGACTGCCGGGAAACGCGCTTAGTTGATGCACCATCATCATCAAATGCAGTCAAATTTGAAACCTGGCTGGCCCTCGACTTGTAACTCGGGAAATAATCACGGGAACTGGAATAACAGTATGGTAAGTAAGTGGATACAGCTTGGACAAATTCTCATAGTATTCCCAGTGTCTTTTAGTGTTTTGAATTTTCAAAGAATGGCGTGAATTTGTGTAAGATTAATTTCAGCTAGCTCGCACAGAGCTCTGCCCATGCTAGCAGGACGGCTAACTGAGCTAACTAGCATTATGTAATAGTAATGGCTAACAAGCGAGTTCAGCTGTTTTCCGGGATTGTCACATTTATCTTGAAGTGATGACACTGCTAATAGTACTCCACGTGTGTCAAAGCATACGTTATTTTAGTTTCTTTCTTTAAATATCTTGTGGTCTTTTTTTTTTCGGTTAGCTTTAGTGTACTTACGAATTTTGCATAACTGGTTCTGCAGGCAGATGAATCTGTGTCCATGTTTGCACAATTATTGTTTGTTCTGGGATAGGTAGCGATGTTGAAAACATGTAGTTTCCAGTTTTTATATGTTGTGTTTGTACAAAGGACACATCTGGTTGTAAGTACTCCTGGTACATAAGGAAAGGCATTCAGTTTTTGCCAACTCTGCTTTGTGATGTCCTGTGTTCTCAGGATGCTCCTCAGTATCCAGGCTTCCCTCCACACTACTGGTATCCCCAGTCTCATTCCACAGGGCACTATGCAAATACCTATCCCTCTGGATCAGATGTCCAGCCACAATACAGTCCCCAGGTACAGGTATACTGATGCAACATAATCTGTCTCTCTAAATCCAAGCGTATATTAGTAAATCCAGTCTTAAATCTCTTTGTAGGTAATGCCTGGTGGTTATCCAAATGGTCATGGAGTCTACAGCCCAGCACAGAGTCAGTATTCAACAAGTGCTTTCCACCCATCCAACCCTTTCTACTGTGCTGACCCTCAGAGACCTGCTCCAGGTTCTTATCCCAACCAGGGCTGCCCCGCAGAGCAGAGCAGTGGGTCATCTGGACAGCCTCACTCTCAGCACCAACATCATCACTATCCTGGTCCACACTGTCAAGGGGTTAGTGCATTTAAACACATGCCATGTTTACATGGAATAGTAGTTCAAATAGGATATTACAGTTGAGGTAGATTATACAGAGTGATTTTAGTATTGATACAAATAATTTTTTTTGTCTCAAAAATACTTTCACACCCAAAACAAACCTTTTGGAAATGTAAGATGTTTGTCTTATTTCTGCTCTCAGGGTCCTGGATATCCCCCCAGGCCAAACCCTCACTACAGCGAGGGTGGCCATGCAATGCCTCCAAATCCCCCATACCCTACTGGCCAGTCACTTCATCCAAGCCCGCAGGCTGATGCATGGGCCCACTCGGGTCCATATGTACCCTCACAGCAGCAATGGCAGCCAGGCCAGCAGCCTCCACAAAACCATTATGGAAATCCTGTCCGTCCACCGCATCCTCCAGCATGGCCAGGAACTGGAACAGGTGCTCCTCCACCTTACCAGCCCAAGGTAATAATCTGAAGATTTTTTTGGTGTGGTTTTGGTGTGAAACACAAATGAGCACACAAAGTACTGCAACCTTGGTGGTGAACTTTAAAACTAGAAATGCCATTACACTTTGTTCACTGTAATCACACATCTGTTCTGGATGGGCAGCAACTGGTTTTTGGTGGAAATAGATTTTCTAAATAAAAAATTAACTACCAGACTTCATTAAGGTAGATTATTTAAGTAAGTCAATTCACAACTGGTGTGTTTATACTATCAAACATTTTTTAGTGTGATCTTTTACAAACTCTTGTGTTATTATAGGACCAACAGCACCAACGTGCCCCCCAGGTGGGACCTAAACCGAAGCCAATGCCATCCCCAAATCCTCCCAGTGGAAAGCCTGCTGAAATAAGTTCACCTCCGCAAATGTACAACAAAACTGGGAGAGTCGATCCTAATGCTTCACAAGCTGAGCCCCCACCCTCAGCTCCTGCCCAGGCTCCAGCATCAGTTGCAGGTCAGGCTGGACCTCAGCCCTTGAGTGATAACCCTGGCCTAGCTAAGGTCCAACAGGTCATGGCCAGAGTTCTGCTGCTTCAGGAAGACGTTGATGAGTTTGTTGGCAAAAAAACAGACAAGAGTTATCGTTGTCTGGAAGAACTGCTGACCAAAGAGCTGTTGGAGCTGGACTCTGTGGAGACTCAGGGACAGGAGAATGTCCGGCAAGCCCGAAAGGAGGCTGTACAGAGAATCCAGGCCATTCTGGACCAGCTGGAGAAGAAAGCTTTCTGAACTGGACTTATTTGCTCATGGATCACTTTGTTTTCATCTTCCTGATCTTCCATGGACATGTTCAGGTTCTTTTCTTGTTCTGCTAAGCTGTGTTACCTTTTTTCCACCACCGTGACATAAAATGCCTGAAACAAATGGCGTGAACCCAAGAACAAGAAAGAGCAGTTACTGGCACATGGACTCAAACTTTAAAGCCTAATAATGCTGGTATTAAAGATAAGGTGGTATTAGACGTGAAGGCTGATAGTTGTATCAGTGTCAGTGAGTGACTCTGTTAGTTGCAAAACCAGGACAGAGTCACTGGAAGATGAATTTATTTAGTGCCACATTGCAACTCTCTGTTGTTTCTGACTCATGATGCAGATTCAGATTATCATCGTGCTGTCCCTCAGGAATGTGGGTCGGTTTTAGTCTGATCCTACATGTATCGACTCTTTCACTTCCTTAGCTGTTATTTCATCTCAGTCCTTTTGCATGATCAGGATATTGTCCTTTCACCTGGTAGTTGCCCATAGCCACTTACCTCTCAATGTCCCTGCCTCAGTAGGTGCAGTGATTTCTTTTTTTTTTTTTTTCTTCTTGTTCTTTTTCACTCATGGTTTAAGCCCTGCATGCACTGTAATAACAGATAGGCACTTGATACAATCATGACATGTCAGAGCTCATAATTGGGCGTAGAGTGTAGCAGATTAGTGAAAAACCCCTGAAGATTGCTGTCCCCGTTATTTCATCTTTTTTGATGAAGACCTGGAATCAGACCTACATATGAATGCCATGTGTTTCACTTACTGATAAGAACATGATTAAGTAAAACTGGACAAGCTGTTCTTTTCCTCCCTCTTTGAACATTTATATATAAAAGAAAGCTGTACTTGAATGTTTTCAGTTATGTTTTATGCTGAAGGACAAGGTTGGTCACAGCAATTGGATCAAATGTTTGTTTCTCTCTGTCCTTTTGATGACAAGGACAAAAATCCTTGTTTATATCAAAACTGATTTGCACCACAGTCCATTGTCTTGTGTACAGCGAGTCTTTTTTTTTTCCTCAAACATTCTT
>VUQI01046795.1:0-11775 GCA_015106735.1 Paratilapia polleni | reverse complement strand
TTCAGATTACCACGGGGACCACTGTTGGCTTTACCTTCCACATCTTCTCTAGCTCTTCTTTCAGCCCTTGGTATTTCTCGAGCTTCTCGTGTTCCTTCTTCCTGATGTTGCCATCACTCGGGATTGCTACATCTATCACTACGGCCTTCTTCCTCTGCTTGTCCACCACTACTGGTTAGCCATCACCAGTTTGTCCGTCTATATCTGGAAGTCCCACAGGATCTTAACTCGGTCATTCTCAACCACCTTTGGAGGTGTATCCCATTTTGACCTTGGGACATCCAGGTCATACTCAGCACAGATGTTTCTGTACAGTATGCCAGCCACTTGGTTATGGCGTTCCATGTACGCCCTGCCTGCTAGAATCTTGCACCCTGCTGTTATGTGCTGGATTGTCTCAGGGGCATCTCGGCACACCCTGCACCTGGGGTCTTGCCTGGTGCGCTAGACCCCAGCCTCTATCGATCTTGTTCCTGTGCTGCCATGATTAGTGCCTCTGTGCTGTCTTTCAGTCCAGGATTTCTCGATATCAGCCACTTCTTCTATCTGCCGATGGTACATGCTGTGCAGGGGCCTGTCCTTCCACAATAGTTCCTGTTCTTGCTCCTCTTCTTTCTCGGGTTTCTGCTGCCTGAGGTATTCACTAAGCACATGGTCAGTTGTGGCCATCTTCCTGATGTACTCGTGGATCTTTGTTGTTTCATCCTGGATAGTGGTTCTAACACTCACTAGTCCTCGGCCTCCTTCCTTACGCTTAGCGTATAGTCTCAGCATGCTGGATTTGGGGTGAAACCCTCCATACATCGTAAGGAACTTTCTTGTCTTCTATCTCTTCCTTTGGCCAGCTTATTATCCCAGCTGGGTATCTGATGACCGGTAGGGCACAGGTGTCAATTGCCCGGATCTTGTTCTTCCCATTTACCTGACTTTTCAGGACTTGCCTTACTCTCTGCAGGTATTTGGTGGTTGCAGCTTTCCTAGTGGCCTCTTCATGGTTCCCAATTGCCTGTGGGATTCCAAGGTACTTGTAGCTATCCTCGATGTCTGCTATGTTTCCTTCTGGTAGTGCAGTCCCCTTAGTTCTGATCACCTCCCCTCTCTTTGTTACCATTCGACTACACTTCTCCAGTCCGAATGACATTCCGATGTCGTTGCTGTAGATCCTAGTGGTGTGGATCAGTGAATCGATGTCTCGTTCACTCCTATATATATATATATATATATATATATATATATATATAGTCTTTTGTGTGAGTTCAAATTGATCCCATGATATGGTTACACAAGGACTTCTGGAGGTTGTTTCACTGAACTGTATGGAGAGGTGGATGTGTAAAGTATCCTGTAATTAATCAGTTATGATAACATGCTAAGCAAATTGTTGCATTCAGGGATAACAACTGGATGACTTGACAATTTGAAAATAAGCAAACAGTTTAGCAGCATCATCTAAAATATTTGAAATGCAAATGATCATTGAACTAGAAAACCAACTTCAATTGGTTTGCTTTCCTCAGTTATGAGAATGTAAATTATGGTATGGTTAAGGTTAGGGTGATTAAAAATGGCAAAGGTATAATTAGAGTTGTTAAAGAGTTGGTTTATGTTAGATAATGAATGTAATTATGGTTAAGTGATTTGACCATCTGTGAAAGGACAGACCTGCATGAAAGCTCTGTCATCTACTTTCAGAACCATCTACTGTCTATAAACACTTATCAGTTTTAGGATCTGTTTTTTTCCTTTTACTTTCCTTCAAATCTCCAAAGCTAGCCCAAGGGTTTATTTAAAACCTATAAAATTGCCTTACACCTTGTGATTCCTCAAACTTTGGATATGTCGCAGTATTCCTGCATTCCCAGAGTTCAACAGCTAAGTTACATTTTTATTGTTGCTGATAGTAATAATTATCAAAATTACAGAGTCATTATGAATCAGAAACGTATGGATATGATATTTAGCCTTACTGAAGCCACATAAGTGTCATCAGCTCTTAGAGTCAGTCATGAGTTATTTAAAAGTGTGAGTGAACACGATTCAAAAAGGTGCATATTTTGAAACAGAAAACTTTCGCTTCAACCTGAGGCTTAAAAAAGTACATGTACTAGTTAATTCTGCAATTCATACATTTTATGCCTCAGGTTTTTTTTTGCTATTCTGTGTGCTCTTACCACAGTTTATTTCTCTGAGTGAGACCTTCTACTTAGCAAATACATGCAAACTGTCTCCTTATGTCTGTAGAGAGGAGCACGCCAAGCTGCTGTCTTTCAGCCTGAACACAGATTTGATACCCTCAAGGTGACAGCACCAGATCTGTTGCAAGTGTCAAAAGCAACATCAGGGTTGTCAGAAAGCATCTCTGCACATGACTCAGATCTCTGAGCAGCTCAGACATATTTAGGATACAGGAAAACAGGTAAACACTCAAAATTCTAGGCACATTTCTGAATAAACTATTTGTTGAAGGTAAAAAAAGTAGCTGTTTTTGGTGTAAAATCCACCTGCCTTCATCCGTTCTGAAGAGGGAGCTCATCCCCTATCAGCTTGGGTATCTCAAGGTGGTGTTTGATAGTAATCCCTCAAGAGCAGCTTTCCGCTTCAAGTATGTGTGGACAAGCTGTAGGTGTCACTGTCGACGTGGCTTTGAGCTTCACCAGCCATGGCTGTTGGAGTCCAGAGCACCACCCAGCCCCCTTTGTAGGAGACGTCGTAAGTCAGATGTTCAGAATGCATGGGGCATTGTCTGCCTGGATGTTCGATGGGCTGGCAGCAAAAGGTGACATCTGGTGACTAATGTGCTCAGATGTGAATGCTGCTCCCTCAGTTCTCTGGGCAGCAGCTGCTCTGGAAAGGCATAAATGAGACAGGGGGAGCGAGAGAGAGACAGCCAGGGAGAGATAGGAGAAGAGGGGGTGGTCGCTGGGCCGAGGTGGGGGGTAGGGCTCCGGGTTTGAGGAGCGTGTTTTTATGTGAGATGGTGTGCATGTACACCACGCCAGCCGTCTGACTCTGAAGGGTGTGTTTTGGGGGGTTGGGTATGTCATGGGAAAATCAATGACTTTCTGTCTGATTTTCGAGGAGGTGAAACATGGCAGCCTCCCCCTCGCTCCCTGCTGCCTCACCACGTCCGCCGCTCCACAAAGAGACCACACAGATCAAAAAGTGCTTGTTTTGATCTGCTTTGTGTTTCCTGCAACCAAGTGCCTCTTAGTCACTCTGTCAGTGACTAGTTGAGTCACAGCTTCTCCACAAGTACTGACTGAATGCATGTTTGAGGCTTAGCTTGTTAAAAAAGAGGTAAAGTATGTGATGTGGTTGATGAAAAGGTGACGTGGCTCAAATGGCTTTTAAAAAGTGTTTTTCTTTTAATCTATTTTTTTTTTTTAAAGTCGCCTCTAGTGGTAGCCATGTGGATAGGATAGGGCTTATGTGTTTGAGACCCATCTGTTAGCTATCTGTTGCCAGCCCGAACAAATAGAGATAAAAAGGGATTTGATTTGCTTTATTTAACATTTTCAACATTTTAGTGCTTTTATTTTATCTTTTTGCTAAGAGGTAAGCCATTTTCACTGCAGCCAGAACTTTTCTAGACATCACAGGACGGAGGTGCACCTGAAACATAAAAACAGTCTTTAACCGGCCACCCCCCAGTCCTTGTGATGTTGTATATGTACGATAATAAAATGAATATACCATCCAGGCAGCTACCTTACCTTAACCACGTAGAGTATTTCTGAAGCTCTTTCTACCTTTTTTACTGCTGTCTTACATGTAAGACAGGAGAATTCTGTAAAACATTCTTACTGATTCTCCCAAAATTATCTGAAGTTCATGTGTGCTTTAGATGAGAAGACTGACAACAGTCTCATGCCTCAATCTACAGAGGTTCCTCAAATGATGTCATGCGCACATTGGTCAAGAGTTGTCCACCATATTGGACATGATACAACCACAAGTTGCTTGGCCCCACCGGTTGGCTAGTGGCTCCTGGAGGTTGCTGGCTGTCTCTGGATAAAATCGCTGACTTGCCTGCAAATACTAGTTAACTACTTGCCGAGCAGTAGTAAAACTTTAAAAAGTTCAACACAAACCAGAAATGCAGAACGTTCACCTTCAAAGTAAAAGTTGTGCATCAGCACTGCAGCCAACAAGTTTAAAAAGGTGCCACATTTACTTTAAAAGTAAACGGTCTCTGTTTCCAGTTTGTGTCATGCTTTTCAGTTTCATTGCTGCTCACAGAGTAGGTGTAGATTGTCTGCAGACAAGTCGGCATCTTCCCTGCAAACTATGGGAAATCACGGCAATCTGCTAGCAACCAAACCAATCGCAAGGAGATTTTCGCCACCCTGTCGGGGAATACACATTTTTCCCTTGCGACCGGTGAGTGCCAGATGGTCACAGACCGGTCTAGGCCTGTGTGACTGGGGCCTTATTCACTTGACCCTACATTGTCACACATCCAAAATGGTGTACAAGTTCATGTTGCGTGGTTAGCGGTCAGTAGCCACTAATTCGTTATCTTAGTTTAGCACAAAGATTGAAAACAGGGGGTAGCAGTTAGCAGTGAGTTTATAAAATGGAAAAAAAAAATCTTCCTACCACTGACATGCTATAGCTTATAAAAACTACTTTTTTGGTTTTACAAGGGTTATGTTCTGGGCCAGTTGTTTTTCATGTTTCCAGCTTTTATGCTAATTGCAATCACTTTCTGGCTCTAGCATCCATAATACAAAATGGAAACCATTACCGCAAGAAATCCTACTACTTAAAACTGCCCATAGTGAGATCTGTGGATTATCCTGAGTAACTAATGTTGTTCTTGATGGTACAATGCTGTTAGGTTTGTCAAAAGTAGTTTTTCAATCTTTTGGCCACTGAAAATTGAGATCAATTAATCTTAAACATATACAACCAAAATAATAGTATTTTCTTGGTCAGACACCAATTAAATACAGCACATTTCCTGCAATTTGAATGAATTGCCCATTTAAATGGTAGTCCTAACATGAAAAAAAGCAAAAGAAATGGTTTAAAATGATAAAAACAACATGATAACAAAACATCACTACACCCATCACACTACAAACATTTCCCATTAGCCACTTGGATATGAAGTAAAAATCTGCTGAAATATCCATGTTTGTTGAGCATTTGATTGAGTGACAGTTGTATGATACCCAGTCCTGTATTTAACCATGTATGTTTGCCATGACCTTCACCATGTTACCCCATGTGTTTCTTCAGTGCAGAGGTCCTTATGACCTCTGGGCTCCTTCACTTTTCTAAACTTGAAATGGGCCCCCTAGCTCTGGTATGCCAAAGAGCGAGAGTTAAAACATCGAAGAGGGAATAAGCTATGACAGAGAGGGAAAACAAGACCAAAGGAATATAACAAAAATACACCAGAGGTTTGATTTTGAGACACAGTCAGTTAATCACCTCTAAATGGCTGATAGTGAGGCACATGTTCACATCATTTCTGTGTCATAATCTTGCCAAAATGATTTGTATCGTTTCTTTCTAGGGAGGGGATCAAACAAAACTGGTCGTGGATCAACACCCTTTAACATGTGGTCATTTGTGGCATTCATATGGACATGCTGCTTCTTAGAAGACACTTGAGCCCCACTTAAAAGGCGTCCTGGGCTGCTTTTGATTAGGGAGGTGGTGGACTGCTTTAGATTTGATGAACAAGAAGTGCATATGCATTCCACAAAGAATGTTAATGAAACACATTCCTCCCAGTTTCTCATGGAAACCAGCTTGGATTTAGGGATAAGAAGGTGGAGAGAAATGGGGTCCCACATACCCCTCCTCACAAAAACAAGATGCAGGAGGCGAATGACTCTTCTGAGAAAAAAGGAAAGGAAAATTGTGTGAGATGAGAGTGCACTGAGAGATTGTCCATATGTGATGAGGTGCAAAGGTCCACTTCTGTGTTGTTAAAGTAAAGAAAACATACACAAAAAGAAACCTATAACAAATGTGGATTTAAATCTTTACACTCAGATAATACCAACAACATCCTTGGAAGTGTATCAAATAAAGCACAGACAGATATTGTTTTCATCTAAAAGTATGACAGATACAATAGAAAGAATTCCCTTGCACTAAGTATCCGAGAATGGATACTTAGTGCATGTGCAAGTTATTCTTTCACTCCACCTGTTTTATCCATATTTTAATCTGAGCAAAATAGCAGATATTTGAAATAAATATGAAATATGACACAAAAAAATGTATGATTTATTGACGAGGAGAAACAGATCTACAGAACCAAAATGTGAGAAGGAAAGGAAACAGCCCTTGTCAATAAAGCATGACATACAGTACAAGAAGATCATTTGTCTTTGACAAAATGAAAAATAGCCATAGATGAAAACATCAGATATGTGTCGATCGATGACGAGAGGGTAAATTTCTTAAATGAATACATGAAAAAAACTCAGCTCAGCTCTAAATTTGATTCCACATAATGTGTTTAGCCTCGAATGGCAAGTCCAGACTTTTGTGCTTGTTGCAACGATATTTATCCTAATTATAACAACTAAAAGTGAAGGCAGGGTCAAATCATTCATTAGACAAAATCATGTTGGATAAAAAGTGCTTTTAAGAAGAGCCAAATCATGTTGGCCATGATTCATACGCCTCAAAAATTTAAAATAACGTGAAGTTGTGTTAGAATGGTTATCTTGCTGCCCAGCACATTTTGCAATCATGACACTGATGACAGTAACTAGTCTTATACTTTCTGTACATCACATATCGTATGCAAGACTTCCTTCATGCATGGGAACTGCAGTAATCTTGTTAATTAGAAAATAATTGATAGTTTCAAGTTACGTAAGAGAGAATCTTTCAGATCATTAAATATTAGTCATGCAATTCAAGTTCTGCCTCCAAGCCAAAATCCTATTTTACAGAGACTTCTCCCACACATACACACACACACACTGTTTCTATATATTTTACATTCGTTTGTGGACAGTATGTAGACATTCAGTATGCTAGTACATCAAAGGAACAATTGTTTTCAGTATTTCAAAATAAATAGAACTGCATGTGCAAAATTACTTATTATGACAATTTAATAGAATATTGTTTCTGTATTTGCATGAGCAGGTTTATGTAGTGCAAAAATGAAGCCTATTTTTTATTCTTCCCACATGATATAGTATATATACAATTATTATGCGCTGTATTTCTGCTAGTCCTACTGCATACATTTGCCATCATGTTGAATAATGGCAGCAGAATTTGCATTAAGCTGCTGTGCATTCATTTTATTTATCACCAGAGAAGTGTGTTTTCATTACAGGCAATCACAAAGGCTCCTAGCTGATGCAAATGAGACACTTTGCCACATAATGAGTAATGCTATTGGTCTGAAAAAGCCTCAACATCAACCAATGACACTATAGCTATGTTTACATAGAGCCTAATATTTAAATGCTCAAACACAATACAGATTTTCCATATTGATACCTCAGTATAAACAAGCACAAACCGATTGAAATCAGTTGCAGAGGGGGTGCGTCAACATTTTTTATAAAACCATCAAACGATTTAATCTGATTACTTTCTGACTGTTCTTTATACATATGCCCTCCAGGTTCGTCTGCTTCCAATAAATAACTACTTCCAAGCTGATCAGGTCCTTTCTAGAGTTTTTATTTTTTAATTTTTTTATACAAGCTCTTAAAGAATAAGGAGCAATACAACAGCGTTGAAGTCATTACTCAAAAAAAGTAATGTATTATATATTACTCAATAACATGGCCTGAAATGCACTGTCGAATAATTACCAGTTAACAATGTAAACCTCTGGCTACAGTCTCACCCTGACAAAAATTTCTATCCTAATGATACAAGCAGCATCTTTTTTTTAGTGTTCAAGTATTAACACAAAAGCAACAACAAAGTTGAAAACCATCCAAAAAAGTATCTCAGAGTGACTGCCTCAGTGATTCTACTATAGAAACATGTACAGGTAGAAATGAAGGCTACAATGCTACAAGCCTGACAGCTTACCATTGCCTTTGGTACCTGGTGAAGATCAGGCTCTGACTGCTTGGCTGGTGTTAGCATACACTCATCTTTAATATTATTCTGGGTTCTTTACTAGCTTTCTGTTAGCATGTGCAGATGCTTGCAAAGAACTATTGTTGTGTTAGCAACAGTGGAGCTATTTTCTGTTTCTTACTGAATTTAGTACAGTAATGTATTACATTACTGTGTTAAAAATAAATTTCAGGGGTGTTCCTTCGGGGCAAGCAAGGCAAGCAGTGCTTGTCCAGTGAAATCTAAAAACAGACATTAATTAAAACCTACCAAAGTGAAAGTGGTCTCTCTCCTTGCCTCTCAGACAGCATTCTGTCCCATTAAGCTTCTCCTGTTTGCATCCATCTTGTAAATTTCTACCATCTTGTGGCCAAAGTTGACTATTGTCTCTGGAAGCAGGCTTGACTCAGCTTGACTCCAAGCCATTGGAATCAAGAACTTCTGTCAAATTCATGGGCATGTCTGTGTCCTTTACATAGACAGTATAAAAGATGCTACCGTGACGTCACCTGTTGGTTTCTGAAGTCCTGTTTTGAAGCCTGAAGCTGAGTGTTTCCGTCACTGCAATCCTGGTTGCAAAAAAACGGATGTGACAAGGAAGGCTGGATCTGACTGTAAAACCGCATGCTCATTGGCTAACAACTTGTGTCTATGGTCTGTTAACAGAGGCTTGAGCTTGTCAAGCTGAGAGGCCAGCAGCTTTTTGTGGTTGTTTGCACATGTGCTTTGTGGAGAAACCCGTGGTTATTCACAGGAGACTAGCATGCTAGACAAGCTGCTGTTGGCTCTGCTTTCACTGCTTGTTCCTTGTGAGGAAACAGAGCTGGCATTACGCAAGTGAACAAGCTCTCTGTGATTTATAATCTTAACAGAGAGGTTTTCTCTTACTGATCCCCTTGCCCAACATGTGTGATGTAGAGGAGTTAGAGTGTAGTGTGAATACATTTTTAATAACTCCTTTAGCATGCTAGTAAGGAAAGCCTTGATGATGGAGAAAGGACGTCAACTCCTGTCATGTCCTCTTTAATTAAACAGGCAAGTTGAACAGATGCAGCCTCCACCAGCACTTTCCGATTAGCATCTATGAGAAATCACTTGGTTGACCAAATGTACCAAGTTTAACCAGCTGTTTTGCTAATACACCACCTTAATTTTTCATGAACTTTTTTTGTCTCCTTGTAGACATAGAGGGGGGGAAAGCCACTGCACACCACTGTGATATCTTTCTTTAGGAAGCTGATCAAACACTAGCCAATGAAATAGACATTGAGGAAGACAAATGCATCATTTGCTCATCACTTTTTTTGCATTTTGCAGTTAAATGCACCAACTCATGTAACACCATATTAAAACCACTTGCCATGTGAACAGCTGACACGAAATCTTCAGTCAATAATTATTTATCAGTTTTCAGTCGTAATGAAAAAAATGTGTGCATGCGGCCATAATCAGTATTACACCAGGATTATTAATCTGGTCAGATTATTACCAGCTGTGATGAAAATTTGCTGATGTATGGCTGAGATCAGAACAAAGGTATTTGAAAATAGATCTGATCTGGTCCTGAAGACACCAACTGCAGCAGAACTACCACAGAGGTAGGTTTGACTACTTTAGAGTTTAAGAGCTGGCCAGATGAAAATTAGTCTATAAAGGTAACTCTGGTGCCAATACTTATTTTCCGTTTATTAATTAGCACTGTCCCTGTAAAATAAACAAATAAAGGTAAACGTAAATGCAATGCATTAGCAAGATGCTGACATGACACAAATGTATAGTTTACATTTAAAAAAAGGCTGAATTGGATGATGGGTCTTGTTGGAGAACTCACTTGTGTGGTCCCATTACAAGATGATCTGTAGTTTTCATTCCATTTTACTGATATTTATGCTAAATATATAGTCAAACCATTATGTACAGCTTTAGTACTTTAACGCATAATTCATATGATCATTTGTACAGTGTGCCTAGATCATAATTTTATTTACCAGGGGCACTGTAATGCTGTATTGATTGCCAAACCATTAGCATTATACAACCATCAATAGTGAAAAGTAGTTCTTCTTGCCCTCTGCTTTACTCTACCATGTGGTAGCAGCTATAAATGGCCATGTTATTGAAAATTCCTTTTTCCTTTCAGTGCAGAGGGGAGAAGAGGCCAGTCAGATCTCTATTAGCAGAGTGGGATTTTCTCCCATGTGTCACGGCGAGTGTAATTGCAATGTCACACTTCAAGGACTTCATGTGGGTGGACGGGTGGTCTACCACAAGAGAGAGGACTGTAGTCAAAATACCAATTAATGAAGGCCAGAGAAATATGACCTGGAGTGCTTCAGGTCTGTACCTACCAATGATTGAGGCTGTCGATTGAAATTGTATCCCATCAGACCTCGGTTGTGGGTCAGTGCTCAGTGTCAGTGCTGGCAGATTACACTTTCCTCTTGCTGGATCCTGACTCATGGCCTTGAGCACACATCCAGGAGTTTATCCCACACTTATTGCTTGATGATGAATGCAAAACTTTAGAGAGAAAATGAACTCTAGCTCTTCAGAAATTCTTTGTAATATTATCATACAAACCACCAAGTCAAGCTATACCTTGACATTTTTATTTTTTTTTTTACAGCGACTGGGGTAAGAAAAAGCAGTCCTCTTTTACCAGTCTATCCAGTTCTGTGCTGAGGAGTCACAAACCACTTATACTGATGACACTGAATGAGCCTGTCTTTGGTTTCTCTGCCTCTTGTGATGGTCAGTTGCAGCATAGTATTGCTGCCTTAGCCCTGGGCTGCAAACTGCGGCTACTCTTAGACTATCTGAGCGCACATGTGAGCTCTGAGGGATGGCACATCCAAACCTTGGTGAGCATACAACTACAACACACTCCTGCCAAAATTAATTACCACAGCAGGTTTTGACCTTGCCTCGCCCCAGTACCATTTGGAGATAAGTTGCCATTTGCATGTGGCGCCAAGTGAACCTCAGATATTCAGTCTGCTGTATGCAAATGAACTGGAAGCATCCTGCAGAGTGAACGGACAAGGAGGCCCGCTGTGTGGATTCACCGCCATGCAACAGATACTTGTAAATTAAGACCCCAAGCCAAGGCAGCATTCATTGTGCTTGTGGTTAAGGAGTTGAACTAACAGAACCCTCTTCTTCTTGTTTGGTGTCGTTTATTGGATTGGATGATTGAAGTCTGCAGAAACAAGACATATTGGCAATTCAACAATTTATTTATTTAACAAACAGGGGCCTCAGTAGCATGTGGAAGAACCACACACAGCCACAACAGCCTGGCACCTCCTCCCCATGCTGGTCACCAGCTTGAAGTTGCCCTATGGCACGGGCCCTATCTAGATCAGTCAAACATGGCATGCTTGGAGCAGACACCAACTGACCGCTGTAGCAGGGTCCATGCTCCCAGGTGCTGCTAATCAGGTGCCAATCAGGCACCTGATTGTCAGCACCTGGGGTACCAGAAGCTCAAAACAAGAGTCAATAGCAGAATAAGGTGTTTGGCATTGGCAGAGAAGATTTGGCAAGTTCTTCATGGGTGCAACCCACATACACAACTCTGCTGCTCAACCCACAAATGGTAAATGGTAAATGGTAAATGGACTGGTACTTATATAGCGCTTTTCTACTCAGTTTTGTGTACTCAAAGCATTTTCCTTACAAATGTGGCACCATTTAAAGGGAAATAAACAGGCC
>VUQI01046791.1:14612-41768 GCA_015106735.1 Paratilapia polleni | reverse complement strand
AACCCCAACAGTCAGACGACCCCCTATGAGCAAGCACTGAGAACAGTGGGAAGGAAAAACTCCCTTTTAACAGGAAGAAACCTCCGGCAGAACCAGGCTCAGGGAGGGGCAGCCATCCGCCGCAACCGAAATGATGGCAGTAGGAAGGATTTGTTTGTGTTATATTTTAAGAACATATAATTAAAATCATTTAAAAGGTAATTATTAAGAATTATTTGTCACATTTACAACCACACTGCAATAGCCTTTCACCCTATGACAGCTGAGATAGGCTCCAGCCCACCGTGACCCTGAACTGGATAAATGGAAGAAAATGGATGGATTTACAACCACAAACCCATCTGCATCTCCTGCATCTCTTTTGTCCAGATTCCAAGGTCTAAAACCTGCAATGCAGTTTTTAAATGAGAAACAAAATTAAAATTAAAGTTGACACTATAATGTTACCCATATTAGAATAATTATATCATCAAGTTCTACAAGCACCTAAGCAAATCGAAAGTCTCGCATATAAATGATCTTGGCAATATTGGTGTCATCTTCAATCTGAAATACTTTTTAGTTACTTATCAGCAGGTGGCAGTAAAGGTCAGTATATGATCAACTAATACTGATGATGGACTGAAGAGAACCTTAAGTTTCAGTCTTCTCTTACTTGGAAAGATGTAGACATGTTTTTAATAAATGTACTGACTTTGAAACTTTTTAAAGTTAGTTCTTATACATAAATAAAGGAGGGGAAAGGCTGGCAACTCAGACTAAACAACTGGATGTGATCAGCAGAATTTTTAAGAACCCCTTCTGGATTTTCTTTTGATTTTACTTCACATTTGACCACAGTTTCCACATAAATCTCTTACCAGCTCACCAGCCAAGCTTATCAGGAGACTATTGCAAAGAATGTGTACCCAGCTTTCTTTTGTTTTGCCAAATACAGGAAGCAGTTAACATGGCTGCACAGCTTTTTGATTGCACTGTTCCACTAAAAGTGTTTTCTTTTAGGATAATACTGATTATGGGAGGATCCCATGGGTAAATGAAGCTCCCTTTCAGCGAGTGACTCATTTCCGCAGCCTGCTATATTTCAATCAAGCAACAGCCGTCCAGCCATTTTCTAGTAGAATTCCAGGGTGGGTCCTCATCTGACCTCTGACCTTTACAACAAGATTCTTAATGTTAAAAGCACAGCTTGATTTGTACCTTTGTGGTGCCGGTGAACAATAAAACATTTCTAGACCTTTGGCAGTTCAGGAGGGGCGCTCTAAACTCGAGCCAGCTATCATTTCACTTTAGATTGGGCAGGAAGTGGTCGGTTTGGCTATTGCTGTTCCAGAGTTTGTGCTATCATAGAGTCTACACCATGTCCATAGTCCCTTATTTCAGGAAATGGGCCTGCAAGCACTTTCAATATTTTGTTTCCAGGGGAATAAATTCACATTCTTTGCTGAATGAGTAGCTCCTGTAGGATTTTACTGTTTGCTTAGCAGCAATGTTTTTTTCCTAACATTCCACACTGCTTTCAACTCCATAATGCTCTTAGTACAAAACAGGAAGTTGGACATGCACTTCCCTAAAGGTTGTCTACACTCTTAACTGTTTGCTCCCCAACTTCTACCCCAGACAGGAATAAAAGCTGAAAATAGCAAACCACAATGTGACATAAAAGATGACTATTGCTCTTATTTCAAATGCTGTAAAATTCAGATCATGAAGTGTGAAAATCCCCCACCATTCATTTTTTTATTGTAGAAGCAGGGTGACACATGGATGTCAAATCTACAGTAAAGTGCAGCTCCTTTCTGGTGACATTTAGGAAGTGTTAAAACAGAGATAGGAGTTTTACCACCCAGTGACAACAGCCTAGAGTTGTGTGTGAGAATACTTTCTCCTATCACTCTGAGCCATCTGGAGTCAAGCTGTCTATCTGGGAAACCATGAGAAGGGTGCCATCATGCATGTAGGGGGTAGGAAGTGAATGCAATGTGCACCAACCCCTCAGGAAAGCTTCTTCTCTGCATGCCAGTTTTGACATCCTCTGGGCTCTCTCAGTCAATTCCACAGGAAGTAGTGAATGACTTGTGTCATGTCAGTACTGATTTTCTCTTCTCTTGTTTCTCATCTGTCACAAATTTGTTCTTGTCCTTTGTGTTAATGCAACTTGACATGCTGGAAGGTTTAAAGTATTGTATTCATTTGTAGTATTGAATGAGATCTTCAAAACCTCCAAATCCTTTGTTTGGTTCATCGTTACGGAGACTGCAGACAAACACAAGGCAAACCATTACAATTTTAACTTTTCTGTTTATCTTGTTAAAAGACTGTTTTAATTATACATACCGTGCCATGAAAAAGTATGTGTTGTATATGTTATTTCTTAGTTTTTTGCATATTTGTCACACTTATATGTTTCAGATCAAACAAATTTTAATATTGGACATAGATAACACAAAATGCAGTTTTTAAACGATGACTTAATTTATTAAGCTCATTAAGCTATCCAAACCTACCTGGCGCTATGTGAAAAAGTAATTGCCCCCTAAACCTAATAATGGGTTGTGCCACCCTTGGCAGCAACAACTGCAGTCAAGTGTCTGTGATAACTGAAGTCTTTTGCATCACTGTGGAGGAATTTTGGCCCACACTTCTTTACAGAATTGTTTTAATTCAGCCACACTGGAGGGTTTTTGAGATTGTTTAAGGTCATGCCACAGCACCTCAGTCGGATTTGAGTCCAGACTTTAACTAGACCACTCCAAAACCTTCATTTTGTTTTTTTGAGCCATTCAAAGGTGGACTTCCTGGTGTGTTCTGGATCATTGTCCTGCTGCATAACCCAAGTGTGTTTGAGCTTCAGGGCATGAACTGATGGCTGGACATTCTCCATCAGGATTTTCTGGTAGAGAGCAGAATTCATGGTTCCATCAGTTACGGATCCATCAGTCCAGGTCCTGAAGCAGCAAAACAGCCCCAGATCATCACACTACCACCACCATGTTTGACTGTTAGTATGATGCTCTTTTTATGAAATGCTGTGTTAGTTTTACAGCAGATGTAACAGGACGCAAACCTTCCAAAAAGTTAAACTTTTGTCTCATCAGTCCACAGAATATTTTCCCAAACGTTTTGGGGATCATCAAGATGTTTTCTGGCAAATGTGAGACCAGCCTTTGTGTTCTTTTTGCTCAGCAGTGGTTTTCTCCTTGGAGCTCTCCCATGGATGCCATTTTTTGTCCCATCTCTTTCTTATTGTTGAATCATGAACACTGACCTTAACTGAGGCAAGTGAGGCCTGCAGTTCTTTAGATGTTGATCTGGGTTCTTTTGTGACTTCCTGGATGAGTCGTTGATGCGCTCCTGGAGTAAATTTGGTAGGCCGGCCACTCCTGGGAAAGTCCCAAAGCCTTAGAAATGGCTTTGTAACCCTTTCCAGACTGACAGTCAGTGACTTTGTTTCTTTAGTTTGTGGCATGATGTGTTGCTTTTTGAGATCTTTTAGCCTGCTTCACTTTGTCACACAGGTTCTATTTAAGTGAGTTCTTGATTCAACAGGTCTGGCAGTAATCAGACCTGGGTGTGGCTAGTTAAACTGAACTCAGCTTTCCAAAAAAATGTGACTAATTACTTTTTCACATAGGTCCAGGTAGGTTTGGATAGCTTTTTTCCCTTAATATATGAAGTCATCATTTAAAAACTGCATTTTGCATTTACTCAGGTTATTTTTGTCTAATATTAAAATTTGTTTGATGATCTGAAACATTTAAGTGTGACAAATATGCAAAAAACTAAGAAATCAGGAAGGGGGCAAACACTTTTTCACAGCGCTGTACATATGATAGGGTAAATCTCAAAGACAAAGACTATGTGCAAGGCATAGAAGGGCTTTCAAAGTGCAGACTGTGGGTCAGTGGTGGCTCTCAGCTTTTTGTGCCACCCGTGGTCGAGACAAGGAACAAATTTACTACTGTACATTTCCAATATCCACTTCATGTCATACTATGATGTAGGAGTTCAGAAAACAACCAAGGGAGGATTTCTCTGTAATTTCAAATCTTCTGTTCTGTTCATAGAGACTAAACTTTCCTGACAAATACAGCTGGTGTCACAAATGTCAACTCACTTAAGTTTAAAATACCAAAAAACAGCACAAACAGGAGTATTACAAACATAAACAACCACTCATAAATGACACACAACAAGCAGTGACTAAAAGTGTTGATCTGTGGCACAATAATCTGGCACTCAGCCAACAAAACTTTAGCTATTTAATTGATTATTTTATTATTTTATCATTTTATACCATTGAAAGCTCAAGAATAGCTTCTTAGTTGACTACATGTGACAAAAAAGAAGGAACTTTAAATTTCAAATTTTGAGCTATGTGAATGTCCAGTTTTCAAAGTGCTGAACATTTCCATATCATTTCTGGAAACTCTTTCAGCATGATGCCATGGGAAGGTGGAATTTGTGTTGTTGGTGCTGATTGCTCATAGTTACTGGAAGAATATATAAGGTATATAAGGAAGAAACCGTAAATGTGTGACTGTTTTTTATTTAGTGAAGATTAAATTCACTATAGTCAATAAGATCCTTTCATTGGTTTGCTGTGTTGAAGAAATCTGAACGTGTTTTTCATCTGAAGGATTTATTGTTTGAGTTTTATCTCTGTCAAGCTGCTCTGCTTTCTGTGTAGCTGGCACACAACAGCACCATGCTCACCTTGCTCCTGGGCTTTCTCAGCTTGGTATCAATCCAGTGAGTCTACACAGCTCTACAACTGTGTGGCCCAAGGATGCTTTCAGCCTTCATCTAGAGTTTGCCTGTGATCTTCTTCTGTTACATCTGGCTGAGGAGCTGATTCTGGGTGCTGGAGTTGAGGTGCTTTATCTTCCCTGTCCAGTCAGACTGCTGTCGGTGTCCCTCCCTCCTACAGGCAGCCCTGAGGCACTGGCAGTAGATAAGAGAAGGGCCCACAGCAGCTCTGGTTTGAAAAGGAAAAGCCACAAGGACACCAGCTATGTAGAAATATCAATGCATTTATTTCCCACAGAGGCACCTTTCAAAAGCTCTTCTTTTTGGAATATTTCTAAGTATCATATCTTCCTCCAGCTTTAGCAATTTCTTGGGGCTAACTTGAGCTTTGTATGAAGAATCAGAAAGTACACATATGACTACTCTACCCTCCTAAAATAGTCAATTAAATCTCAGATGGAAACACCAACATTAAAATAGTTACTAGTCAATTAACATAAAAATGATTAGTGTAGAAAATATAATATGATGCAGTGTTATAGCTTAAATACTCAGTGACCTAAACTTTCATGACAATTTGCACAGAAGTTACACGATAAAATAAAAATAAATTCTTGAGAAACTTCCGGGGCTTTCCTGTTAGTCTGAAAAGGTCCAGATTAAATGTTTTGAATTGTGTGTTTATGCAGGACCTTTAAAATATCATATCACAAGAGGAAGTCAAAATTAGGTCCTTCAGATCTGTTTTTAAGTGTAATACTTGGTAAATGCGCTGACTTCCTCACCAAAATGAGATATTTCTCGCGTTAACAGAACAAGTTCACATTATGTAATGCCGCAATAACTATTATTAAAGTCATCGCTTGAATCTTATTACAGAAAGTGACCCCCCAAACCTGTAGGGCATATAAAGACACAACTGTGGTCTAATTATGAGAGAAAACAGACATACTCCTCTAAGAATTAGAACACGCCACTCTATCTTTGGTCTTGTCGGCACTTTGGCGAAGCAAAGCATAATAATCATTAGACGCAGTCACGACCTTCTCCACGCCTCACAGAGCAAGGCCGTGTTAAGCTGTCGCTTTAAGAACGATTTCCCCCCATTGTCAAACAGTCGTGAGCAGGAAGAGGGAAACGAAAGCGCAGACTGAGGGGGGCCCGACGTATTTAAACACGATGCTGCTGCTGCTGCTGCACAATAACGGTGCCCGCGGCTTCATGTGGAGGCGCGCGCCTGCAGCTCGCTCAGTTAAAAAAGACGCACGGACAAGGAGATCCACGCAAGTGACCTTCTGATCGGATTTAACGGTGTCTAAATTTAACAAAGCGCGGACAGTGATCAAAGTCGCTGCGGGGTGATCAAACATACTTAAAAGACATGGAAGTATCGCCGCGGGTCATTGCCTCAGGAAATGATGACAGTGTCCTCCATCATAGCTTAGCTGCTTAAAGCGAACATTTCTTGTCTTGCGGCCATTTCGCCTGGACTCAGTTGCCTTTTGAGTCACCCCTTAAAAAAAGCCTAAAACGGGCTGTTGCTGGTGTCTCTGAGGGTGAGGGGAGCAGGTGCAGCGCGTCTGCCCGCATGCAGCTTCGCGGGTAGCCGCTGAGCTGCTGTTGACTCCGAAATCTAATCTGGATCAGGCTGGACATCACCTTTTAAGAATGACATCCGCTATAGAGAGGAAAACGCTGGAGACCAATGAGTAAGTAGATAAGTAATATTTAAATAATGTAATTTCTGATTCAAATAAAACTATCAGTGACGCATCACCACTGATGGGACAGCCAAACTCTCTGCGGTGCGACAGCTCCAGATAGCTGGTATCTTGAGGTCTGAAGTCTCCTTATGTTAGATTGAAACATGTAAAAGTTTAAGAATAGAGTGCACTTCATTGTAAAATAACAATACAGTGAAGGTCTTGCCAGGAAAAAGTGCAGTGCTACACCGTCCCCGAAAAGTGACGAGGTAAGGCTGCCCTGCTGTAAATAATTCGACATTTATTTCGCACAGAATACTGTGTATGACATCCTTTTTATTAGCTTTACCATACTGAGGCTACAGTTTAATATCCAATGGCTCCCTCAGGTGGACAGGAATAAAACGCAACTGCACGGATAACTCGAGCTCAGAGACAGATAAAAACTAAAATATTTAGAAAAGATATATTTATGTTTATATAGCACATTTCTTTTTAGATACAACATAGTGTGCTTCACAGAAGGCAATAAATGAGGATAAATATATTGAGGCAGAACACAGAAGACCAACTGTGCCTTTAGATCAACTTTCTTTTTTTTTTTTTTTTCTTAATAATAGCAAAATGTCAATAGGTCACCAACAAAAATACTTCAGAGCCAGAACAGTTAGAGTCCACTATTTGATTAGTCAGTCAGCAGAAGATGTGAGACATCTGCAGATTAACTGATGGAGAAAACAACAATTTGATGCAGCCCTCGAATCATTAGTCTTTTTTTTTTTTCTCCAGGGAGCCGGTGGATGAGGTCCTCCAGATGCCTCCATCCCAGCTGACATGTGGTGGGTGTCAGCAGAACATCGGTGACAGATTCTTCCTGAAGGCCATTGAGCAGTACTGGCATGAGGACTGCCTGAGCTGTGATCTGTGTGGCTGTCGGCTGGGGGAGGTGGGCCGTCGGCTCTACTACAAGCTGGGAAGAAAACTGTGTCGGAGAGATTATCTCAGGTTGGTCTGGTTGGTGTAATGTAGTAACATCATGAATTAATCAAGTAGTTTGTTGCTTTGTCTCAGTGATTGGTCTTTAACGTGTTAAAATGACTAAGCATGGTTTATATGGGACTGACTCAAAAATAGTGGCCCAAATACTCACTAATGCTTCTGAAAATAGTCCCAAACAATCTCATTATTTAATCCGGTTTGTGGGGCTTTTGTAAAAAAAACAAACTCTTTAAGAAATTGTTTTAAATGCTCTAGTATGTATGGCATACATACATGTATATGTATGACATACAATATACATGTATACATAAAAGGGACATGGAGAAACACTTTGGGCAAGTATCTGTATTTCTAGACTCTTCCCTGTTGTACATTTTTAATTTATAGTCAGAAAAGTTCAGATAAGTTGAAACAGATTCAAGAGAAGAAGGCAGGCCTTTCTGAAGGAATTGACAAGCATGATATCATTGGGGTGGCTCTGTGGTGAAGTGGTTAACACATTTGCCTAACATGCGAAAGCTCCGTGGTTTGAGAGGAAGAGACACAAACTCAGCGTCAAGGGGTCAGAAGCTGGTGTACACCCAGCGCTGGTCCCAAGCCTGGATAAATGTGCCCAGTCAAATATGTGGATCCATCTGCTGTGGTGACCTGTTGGGAAATAAGGGAGCAGCTTAAAGTATGATATCATCAGTGGCAGAACCTGTATGATTGGACCTGTCTTGCGAACGGTCTCTGTATTAGTATTTTAAAGACATGGATTGCTTTAGTTATGATGTGTTCTGACTTTATTTAGTGCAAAGTGAACCTGGTGTAGGTCAGTGGTTTGCAAACTGTGTGCTGGGTCCCCCTGGTGGGGTATAGGTCCACTGCATGAGGGGTGTGGAGGACCCAGTGAAAAATATGGAGTGAAACTAAAGTGAATTAATATGATTTATGTGTAAAATAAACACGAGTTTGGTGATGCTATCCTGCTGTATTATATTTCCTTTTATATTCAGTGTTGATCCATTTATCATTGCTAATAATTTCTAAAAACTGTAGATGGGTGCATGACATTTTTTGGCTTCTTAAAAGGAGCAGGATTTTAAAAGTTTGAGGACAACTAGTAAAGGTTAATTTCCTCTCTAACAGTTCAATCCAGCAGTGTCAGGGGAAAGATCCAGAGTACCTTAATGGAGATGCTCTCAGCCTCTCTTACAGTTTCACATCATCAATAGCGAGTAAATGTTTTCCGTCTTCCTCTCAGTAACATGTTCATACCCTCTCATCCACTCAGGCTTTTCGGTCAGGACGGTCTCTGCGCTTCCTGTGAAAAGAGGATCCGAGCATTTGAGATGACGATGCGTGTGCGGGACAAAGTTTACCATCTGGAGTGTTTCAAGTGTGCTGCCTGCCAGAAGCACTTCTGTGTGGGTGACCGCTACCTTCTCATCAACTCAGACATTGTGTGCGAGCAGGACATCTTTGAGTGGACCAAGCTCAACAATAATAATATGGTTTAGGAGAGTGGCTACAAAGGGAATGGACTACTGATAGACATTTTGTTGCCAATGTGGGCTTTATTATGCATTTCAAATTCATATGGAATCGTTTTAAAAATAGGGGCTACATCTTTGCATTTCTCCCTGCTGGGGACTAATGAAGACTGCACCAGCAATAACAGAGAGCTTTTTATTGAAGGCAAAAATACTCCAAATACTGACAATGTTTAAAAATGCAATATTGGTCTTTTGTTATACACTGGAATTTTAGAACAAAAAAAAAAAAAAAATTTGTCAAGTTTCTTGTAGTCTAACACTGTTGCATCACCTTAGCGTGAAACTTTCAATAAGAGGATCAGCAGCTTTTATTTTATGGATTTGTAATTTCTTAATACTTTCCCAGCACTAATTATTTTTAACTTTGTTAAAAGAATGCATCTGTCTCTAAATCTAAAAAAAATTAATTGACTATTTATTCATTACTGGAATGTAATTCTTCATACATGTTGAAGTAGTGGTTCCTTCTTTTGCATGCCTCCCTTCAGAAGCAGAGGAAAGTTCACCCACCTTCCACCCCCGCCAACATTTTTTTTTATGAATAATTAACAAAACAAGGACCCAAGCTGAATTTCAGTCAAGTACAGGTCATCATTATAGCACATCAATTCATTCAACTTAGATTCACTCCATTTTTTTTCCACCAGCAGTGGCTCTGTGACTCAGAAAGGGGGTCCACCCCATCGTTTGAGAAACGCTGTCTTAAAGTGTTTGTTTGCCTGTGGACAAATTTGAAATGCTCACCTGACCTGCTGCACTGACTGAAAAACTGCCTCTTTGTTTTGTTAGAAATTAAGTGGAATGAACTGGATGTGTACCAAGTGAATACCCTGTCTGTATATCTATGAACATTTCTCAGAGTTTTCAAGGAAATTAGTGAGAATTTATTAGGAAATTACAGACCTGTAATTAAAGCATTACCTGACTTTCATATTATTAATGGAATACCATATCCATTTTTAAAAAAGTCCTGATCAGAATGATTGTTTTGTATTGTCAGGTTGAACTGGTGGTGCCCTCTAATGGTTTAGGGAACCCATGCAATACTTTTTTACTGACTTTGGAGAGGTTTTCTGCATCTCTTTTGCAATTTTATCAACTCTCTGGACATCCATTCCATACTTTTTGGATATTACCCATCAGTTTATTTAATAAATGACAATTTAGAGAAATACTGATCATCTTTGACATGAGTGTCTTCCTGGCAGTCACAAAAAAAAAAAAAAAAAGCCCTGCAGCCTGTCAAAAATGGACAGGCATAAAAATTTATTTTAGCAGAAATAGCAAATCAGAGACGAGAGACATACTACATATTGGTGACAAAAACAGTAAAACACTACAAACATTACACTAGATGTTGCTTGAGTTAACATGTTACTTATTATGACCAATATTTTGTACAGTAACATCTCAGAAGCTGTTCACCTCTGAGAGCATAGTTAAGTTGTAAGAAATGTGATTAATAGCTTCTGTTATTAAGCTTGTTAGGAGGTGTAACTTGAAGGATTTGGCAGTTTAATAAGTAGAAACCGATTCTTCAAACCAGTTTTTAGCCACAAGAGGTCACTAAATGATTTATAAATGCAACCTTAAAATGAAGGACAATTCAGTACAGTTTTTACCCAGGAGAAGAAGAGTTTCTCTTCTGACATGATCAATGAATCTTAGAGACAGAAACAGAAGAATCTTCTAATGAAGTCATGATGTTTGGGGCTTTAATGTTCAATCCCTTTCTTATTCTCACTGTGTGTCTTCAAAGCTGGGGCAGAGTGTTTCTGTTTTCTTCTTCATGACTGCCAGCTGACAACTCACTCTGAACTGGCCACAAGGCATGCTCCTCCAGCAACATCCTGCCATCCCCAGTTATCTTTACTGGCATAACATCAGTAACTGAATCCACGAACTGCTCAGGAATAAAGGCGCCCAACCACACCATATTAGTTGGTGAGAGAGACAGCCTCAACTGGCATTAAAAGGTGGTTGAAAGATGTGATCAGGAAACAATTTGTAACATAGGAGAAAGCAAAAGGAAAGAGGTGGGTAGAGGCCCATGTCAGAGCGCAGAAGCTCCAGGATGATTAGCTGGGCCTGACAGTTTGCTCATAGATGAGGGAGGAATGAAGAAACAGACCAAACCCACCCAGACTGAGATTACATTCTTGCTGAAGGAGATACTTGTGGGGAAACTAATGAGTTTTACCACAATAGAGATGGGAATACACTCCATGGGCACACAGAGGGATACAGGGCCTGTGCTCATTTGGAGGTCTCCAGAATCATCAGTGTGGCATTAAGCAATGCTTGAGGAATGGCAGCATAGTAAAAAACAAACAAAAAAAACAAACAAAAAAAAAAACAAAAACACAAAAAACTATGCGGTGGTCTCACCAACAAATCAGTTCCACACTGAACACTAGGCTTAAGATATGTGTGGATAAATAACACGTTAACCAGAAGAACAAATAGAATCTGGCAGCAGCTCAACAGACAAAACTATCCACCATCAAGGTGACAAAGGACAGTTAATCTTTGTGTTTCTCCTTTCTGAAAGCTGCAACAACAACAATAATAATATTGTTTCCTTCATTTATTCCTGTGTGGCCTTCTCACCAGAAAAGCACTGAAGTGATAAACCCTTACCATAAACCATGTTTAGGTGTTGAAGATGGCAAAATACAGATTTGACCACAAACCAGCTTTAGTATTTAGCTTAGCTTAGCATAATGAGACATGGGGCGGCCATTTTTTTTTACAGGCTCTGCTGTTTGGTGGGCCAAGAAATAACCTGCCACAACACCTGCAGAGCAATGAATTGTGATTTTAACACTCTGGCTTCTGCATGATTTCAACAAATGACATATAACTTGTTAATATGTGGGCTTTTGTTTCTCGTTACCATTGAACAGAGCCAACAGAGCCTGGCTTTACACTTTGTGCTTTCCTGTGGTTTCACATTTGATGGACACATTTGAGAGAAGTGTAACCTTCTCAACTATGGCTGTTTCAACACATAAACTACGGACAAACTCCGGGAGAATCTGGTAAGGATATTTTCCACAGTTCACGCTACTTGAAATAGTCCATGTGGTTTAGGTGAGGCAGCTGCCCGGACAGAGTGAGCAGGAGGCAGCACACATGATGCCTCCTTGCAAGTAATGAATGCACTGGAATATTGGCTGTGCTATGTGTACACTGCGGCAATCTGACATCAGATGGACTTTGTACTAAGGAACGTGCACGTAAAAAGATCATCTAATGTCCGAGCAGACTGTATCAGACAGTTGTAATCCTGGAAAAGTTCAGGACTGAAGTGTAGGTGTGAAAACAGCTTAATTCTCTGCAAAAAAAAAAGCATGTGTATTGATAGAATATTGATCCATTTCTTCAACTTCTAACTCCTTCATAATCCCAACCTGTGGCAAAGCTTCAGTAACAGAAAATTCAATTTCAGGGTGATTAGACAATATTCAGTTTGTATTTTGAACTATTAAAAAGGGCCGAGTGAGTCACCAGGACACCAAACAGAACATTAGGGTGAAGGTGTTGAACTCTTTATGTGGTTCTCTAAAAGGAGTTTACTGAGTTTAACAGGGATGGAGCTGAAGGACGGTTATGTCTCATCTCACAACATTCACACACAGCACACTGGCCTACAGAGACCCTCTACATTGGCCAAGCAGCCTGCGTTCCATCCGCCGACTCTCCACTGTTGCCCTGCAGGCTGAGCTTTACCAGAGCACCGCACAGCAGCCTCAGCAGGACTCAATAAAGCCCTGTGCCTCTTGTGTCATCCTTACCAGCTGTACACAAGGCCGGGAGTGTAGTGGTGTGTTTGTGTGCAGAGGGAGGCCTGTTTCATCTCCAGTGCCCATGTCACAGCAGTCCCGTACGGGTAAACCTAAAAACATCCAGCTGTGAGCGCATGGAAACCAAGGAAACTTTTTGAGAATTAAACCACAGTGGCTTGCAGCTTGTTTCTATCAAACAGCTGGCCCCACTGAAACAACCACCACTAATAGAGCTCACTCTGATGCAGTGTGCAGCATGAACATTAGATGGCAGTTCTTCTCCAGGTAGATGTGCCGTGTCTTGGGTGGTGCATCATAGGCAGATTGAGGGAAAGCTGGTTTTCATATGGATGCCAGTTCAAGAGGATCCCAAGTAGAACTGAACTGGAAGTGATGAGCCACATTCGAAGCACTATAGACATGAATGAGAGTTCAACGACACCTACAAAGGGAGATGTGGTCGGACAGTTATCTTCAGCACCACAGCGATTAATCACAGTGCGGCCTGTCAATGTCAGACCCATCTAAAAAAATGAGTAAAGTGCTATTGATCATGCCCGCCTTGGGTTTCACTTGCACTCACACTTTATCAGATGGAGCTAATTGGGAACATATTCAGTCTGAGGCCCTGAGAGATGTGTCTGTCAGGAGTCACATTCCTGCTCCGATTCTCTGATAGCCCATAGCGCCTGCAGTCTGGCTGCAGGACAGGCTGTGGGAGTAGAGTTTGGGGGTTGGGTTGCAGGGATTTGGTATGGCAGCAAATTCAGAAATGGATAGGTGAGTAATAAGCGTGCATCCTTTAACTCTCTCTGGGCATGTCCCTCTGAACAGATTAAATATGTGCTGAGGATTTATTAGGTAGAGAATATCTGGGGCCCCAGAAAAACTGCACGACTGAGCTCCCTCCACCTTGACTTTATATTTGCTCTCTTTTTACTACACCCAATCTCTTTCACCTATTTTCATCTACCTTCCCATCCATTGTTACCCCAGCATATTTTTTCAGTTTTTTAAGCTTTCCTCCCTTTCATTGTCCTTTCAGCCAGCCATATGTACAGACGTGTGACATGATGGAGTCTGTGATTATTATGATGTTTACCGCTTCAGCCTGGAGGCCTTTATGTCAAGCAGGAAGGCCGAGTAAGCATAGCACAGGAGCATTCAAATCAGTTTACTCAGTCAAAAGTAGTAAACCAACAATTTGAAAGTCCTGCACTCCTATGTTACTCGGTAAGAGCTATAATCAGCCAGCACAACAAACTGAACTAATCAAGATATAAATAGGCTACTTAATGCAGACATGTTTTAAAATTATGACTCCTTAATTCATAAGAAGATTATTTGGTAGTTTAAGCCATGAAAATGTGGCATGTTTTCATGCTTATGCTTTTATCTTTGTTATACAAGATAACTGTTTAATTTGCTACTAGTAGTTATAACTGGAAAGCGATTGAGTGAAAAGCTTATACTGTACATAAAAAATGAACAGGTGGACTGTTAAGTTATCAACTAATGCTTGCAATCTTCTTTACAAAACTCCATCCATAAACTGTACTGGTGCAATGCACAGACACACATACTCGCTAATTAACAGATTAATAAAATACTAGGATTTCACTCGCCAAGGCTAAAACACAGACATCTCAGATGGCCTGTAGGACACAGCAAGCCATATTATTTGTCAGATAGTTTTATAAAAATCCTGTATAAGGCACCAGCACCTCAAACATGGTAGATAGGTCCAGTTCAGTGACTTGAATTAGTGTAGGTGAAAGGCAACAGACAGCTATCACGTACAGCTGTCTGTGTTGGCATCCAAATGGGTGAGTAAGAAAAAAACCCCCACTAACAGTAATTTTGTTGTCATCAACCAAAAACGTTTTTTGTACCAGGTTCTAAACAAATTGGGAGTCTATGGACAACAATACGTCAGCCGAAATAGCTCAGTTGGGAGAGCGTTAGACTGAAGATCTGAAGGTCCCTGGTTCGATCCCGGGTTTCGGCATATGAAATATTTATGTTAATTTCTTAGGGGATACCTCAGGTGCACAGGTGTGGATCAAACTGCTGTGGTGATCCCCTGCCACACGTGACATTTAGTCTATGAGGTTTGACACATTCTGGCACTTCTGAATTAGCTTCAGACCACACTTTAATTAAAATGCCACAAAATGAAAATACTCAAGAGTATTCAAGTACTTTAAATACTTAAGCAAATAAATACAAATTTGCATTTTTGCTAATAGTCAAATAAGAAAACTGATACCACTTTTATGGCAGAAAATTTAAAGCAACCCGAAGTTGTCAGTTAGCTTAGTTTAGTAAAGCTAGCCTGGCTCTATCTAAAGGTAGAAAAGAGGGGAAATTCAGTGTTTTACAGGGTTTAAACAAGACCAGAAGCTTCATGGATTTTCTGCTAGTTCCAGCATGAAAACAGACTTTGTTACCCCTGAAACCAGGCTAGCTGTTACCCTGCCTTTTCCTCTCTGTGTTAGGTAAGCTAGCCAGCTGCTGGCTTTAGCTGCAGTTCTAGCATATAAGCAAGAAAGTAGTATGAATCCTTCAATCCTCTCTTTAATCTCTTTGTAAATGAGAGAATTAGGAAACTTCCAAGATATCAAAATAGCCATTTTGCATGTGCACAGAAAAGAGCTCCCTGTTTCTGAGAAATCTTTGCTGTGATGCATCAACTTCTGTAAATGTTTGGCTTACATTTGCATCTTAAACACACAAACAAACTTGTCCTTCTCCTTTTTCAGACCTTATTAGTCCAAGCAGCCTAATATGTTTTTATTTGTTTGATTTAGATGTTTTACAGGATCAGTTTGAAGTTTGTCACGGTTGAAATTCTTTTCATCTGTCATGCAGGGATAGTAAATCTGTTTTGAACCAATCCACAGGATGTGTTTTTTTAACATACAAAATTCTTTGGCCACAAGTCACTTTATGCTCTTAAATGATCACCATATGTTGAGCAGTGTTGGCTTCTGATAACCCCACTACACAACCCCTTCATCAAACATGCTGAGGGGAAAAGTGCTGCCCTACTGGGATGGACAAGCAGCAAAATTATAGAACAATAATAAATGTAGCTGCATGCTGTGAGCACATAATACGGATTAGAAGCTACAATCATAGGAATTATGTGCTTTATAACTCCAAAACCACTGACTTATGTTTTCATGGCTGAATAGTAGAGAAAATGAACTAACATGACACATGAAAAGATTCTTGAAGGTTCAGTATGACCATGAGTGACTGTTAAAGGTCAAAGGTGAACTTGGTCTGTGCTGCAAGCAGCAAGAGCAGGTTGGTAGAGTAAGAGTAAACCTGTCAAGTAACCTAAAAGAATTATGTTAATAGCTGAGAATCTTAATAACATTTCTGATTTATTCTCTTTTGTTACATGTGAATGCTACAGCAATCTCACAGTTAGAAACATTTTAGTGATTGATTGCTGTGGTGTCTTTTCATTCAGCCAACTACTTCCTGTTTCTCATTAAACACGGCACCATCATGCATGTCATATTTTATCAAGACACTTTATTTGAGTGACATTAGACGACCTCTTGTTCCAAACATTGTTGGGATCCCATACGTTCAGACTTGCTCTATTTAGATGAGCATAAAAAAGGCTTCCTGGTATAAATCTAAATCTGACACACACCTCCTTCTCATCAGGCATCAGTGAGAAGCCAGACCATTACCAGGAAGCAGACCGTGGCAGTGCATTTCACTTTCAAGCAATCAGCGATGGAAACTCCAATTAAGGTGGTGGAAAAAGGTGGCTATTGCTTTTAAAAAATCAGTACAGATGTGCAGGTAAGTGACCATGCGGCAAACCTTTGCTATACAGCGCCAGCCTCAGTGCAATTTCCGTCTCTAATTGGACTTCCCACGCAATGCCTGCTTCCAATCACTGCAGGCAGGCACATTGGCAGGATGGTAGACCACAGTTGGATGGATTGTGAAGAACTTAAGGACGAAAAACCGACTGGGCAGGGTTTTTAACTTACACATTTACAGGCTTTGTACTGCTTTAGTCAGTGGTGAAAGAAATAAACACTGCTTTTACAAGTAAAAGTCCTACATTAGAAAATAGAGCTAAAATCAAAATACAGAAGTAATGACAGTAGCATCTCTATGTTTATGTGTACACATAATTTTTATGTTTTTATGTTTATGATGTTTAGACAATTTTCATCTATAACAATGCATCATACTTCATAAGCGGATTTCAAGGTGCAGCTATAAGTTGATTAATCGATTAATATTCTTGAAAAGGACTCCCAATATTTCAGTGACTGACTAATTGTTAATTTTCAACTAAAAACAACAAACATTTGATGGTTTCAGTTCATTTGATTCAAATGTGACCATAGGTTGCACGTCTTGGTTTTCCATTATAAACTGAGTATTTTGGGGTTATACGGTCAGACTACAACCCGGTTTCTTAAAAAGTTGTGGTGCTGTGTAAAACAGAATGCAATGATTTGCCAATGCTTTTAGCACAAAGAAAACATATCAAATTTTGAACCAAGAAATTTGAATGTTTTTTGAAAAATATGTTCTTAATTTTAATTTGATGCCCATAACGTTGGCAAAGCTGGGATAGGGGGTGTTTACTGCTGTGTTGGATCACCTCTTCTTTAACAATACTTCGCAAACATTTGGAGACTAAAAAAACTAATATTTTTTATTTGTAGGATTACATCTATTTGACACTTTGGGGCTGCCTTTGTCAAATTTGTCAGATGTTTTCAGTAGATAACGGGTCTGGACTGCAGACAGGTCTGTTTAGTATCTGGAGCCATGCTGTTGGAATATGTGCAAAATGTGGTTTGGCACTGTCTTGCTTAAATAAGCAAGGCCTTCCCTGAGGAAGATGTTATCTGCATGTTATTCCAAAACCTGCGTATACTGTTCAGCAGTCATGGTGCCTTCACAGATGATGTTACCCATGCCGTGTGCACTAATGCTTCCCCATAACATCATGGATGCTGGCATTTGAGCAGCACTGACAACAAGTTGAATGGTCCTTCTTCTCTTTAGCCAGAGATAACAGTGTCCAGTCAGTCAAAGTTTTCACTTCTCTTCAGTCCTTCTTAAATGGCTCAGGCCCAGAGAAAGTAACAGTGTTTCTGGACCTCATTCATGTATGTTTTTTTAACCAGCATTTGTGGATGCTGTGAACACTGACAGCTGTTTTTCACTACAGAATAGTATCAGTTTTTAATGTATTTGACATTGTAATGTTTTTAATCCATTCAATATTAGTTTTGGGCATGCAGAAATTTCTCTGGAGTTTCTGAGCCATTTAATGCTTTTATGTACTATAGATGATGAAATGCCCCACATATTTGCAATTTTATATTAAGAAAAGTTATTGTTAAATTGTTGAACTATTTGCAAACGCAGTCTTCAAAGCCATCCCCATTTTTGCTTCTAAGAGACTCAGCCCCTTTTAAATACTCAGACATGTTACTAATTAACCTAATTAGTTGTGAGATTTTCCACCAGGTGTTTTTTTTTTACCATCACATTACATTGCATAACATTAACATTATATTATCATAAGTGTTCCTGTCTTTTGTTACCCCTGTAGCAACATAACAAGCATATAATTTAAAAAAAAAAGTATATATATTTTTTAGTATTTTTTGTATTGGATATGTTGTCTTTCTACAATTTACAGTTCCACGATTTACAAATCACTGGATTCTGTTTTTATTGACATTTTATACAGCATCCCAACTTTTTTGTAAATGGGGTTGTATGAAAATTTATTAAATGATTAAGAAAGACACTTTCTCAAACAGTTGGAGTGCTCCATGATAATGCCACCCACTGTAACACAGAATGTTTGAGCCTGCTCGATTCTCTACACCTGCTGTTCTACATCTTGCCTTTATGTTTAAATCCCGGCAATGCCATCCTTAGTTAAGAATTTCTCTCTTTCCTTGGATTTCTTTGCTTTCAGAGCCGCCTCACCTGGAACCAATCTGTAACACAATCAAAGTGTCCTAACATGAAAGCTCAGTTCCTTCCTTTGATAGTCCATTTCTCTCCACACTTGTTCTTTTCTCTTTTCTCTGGTAGTGCTACAGCCATGTCTGGAAAAAATTCAGCTTAAAATAGAGACTCAGTCACTAAGCATTATGCAGGTTTTCTTGAAACAATTCACTCGTGCTCTGCTTTTTGCTTTTGCAGACAACAGAATGATCCCTTTGTCTAAAAATATGCTGTGCCTAATGACAGCAAAGAGCCTCGATTGTTGAGAAATTGAAAACACTGCCGTGAAGGCCTTGAGAAATTTGAGGTAATAAAATATAACTAGGAAGACAAATAAGTTGCGCTAGCCATATCATTTACAAGTGTAATCTAGTGGTTTCTAATCCAATTGTTCAAACGCAGGACGCAAGACAAATTTTTTAAAAGAGGAAGCGTGAAAAGTGGAAACAAGAGTGTAATGTCTTTTTTTTTTTCAAGGCTTTTTTCTTTTCTTTTCCTCATCACTGAATTGCACTCATCCATCCAAAGCGTTGATTGCAGCTTCTGGATGAGTTGATGCTTACAGTTTGCATGCTGCCTGCTCATCAGTCATCCCTCTCAGCTTCAGAGTGTGTCCAGGATCACAGGGTGATTAAACTCTAATAGCAGTCTTTTGAGAGGTCCAGGGGGATTTACTCCTGAGTCAACATGCCAGACCCCATTTCCTTCACACTCACTGCTGCCTCTCAACACCCGACCCACTCCAGCCACAGTAGATCTCCACATGGAACTTGTATAGATTAAGAAAACCTTGGAAGTGACCCTGCATAAGGCCTTAGATACACATGGGTAACTGTGCCAATAAATGTCTCATTCCTACCTAATGTGAAGTAATATGCTTTGCTTTGATTTTAACATCTATTTTTTTAAATGAGGCATTAAACACATATGATTGAGACTTTTTTGTTTGATCGTGTTTAATAAATAGTTTTAATAGTAATCCAACAATTTTACATGCATCATGATGTTTTATTACATTTGAATATATCCAATGAAATGCCCCATACTGCATTTTATTAATATAAATGACTGATTGATGAATCAGTTTGCTGACTAACACAAATCTAAATATGTCAACATGGGCTGTTACAGTTTGGGCAAACTGGGCAATTTTTACTTAGTAAAAAATGTTAAAGACTTTACAGTGGATTCATGTTACATTTAAAAAAAAAAAATAATTGAACCAATCTTATATGAACATGTGGCCAATTTATCACTGAAAGTCCATTAAAGCGTGCACATGTGCCCTTAGTGTACATGTGGCTACTGTATATGAGGTGAACTGTGCCAGGCCACCTGTTGGTTTCAAGACCTCTGAGAAATGGTTTCAAGAAGGTGATGGAAATAAACTGAAATAAGCAATATGCTGTTTATGCCAGCCTCTGATCCTTCTGATCCTCACGCTGCAACAGAAACATTCACACATCCTTGAGTTACTTGGAGTTGGTATGAACTTGTGTATCGCTTCATCTTCTTGTGCTCTCCTGACAAAACACAGGATCTTCTGCTGCATTAGCCTAGACACATTAAACTGTTACCAAATGGTCTTCTGCACACTCCTGCTGTACAGATGTGGTGATTATTCCCTGATCAGCAAAGAGTTTTCATGCACGGATTAAAAAAAACCTCTAACCATGTATGTCAGTGTTCACAACGTGAATTGTAAGCTTTTGTTTGAATGGGAAACTGGAGGGAAATCACAGTGTTTGATCTAGATTCTTGATGGTGCTTTCCCAAGCTGAAGCTGAAGATGGAGACGCTTGTCATAGTGCTAACATTTCAGACATCTTGTTTTGTAACTTCCCACGAACAACAACACAGCGCCCCTTATCCACCATCCAGTGCCTCGGTTCAGACAATGTATGCTGCTCCTCCATGTGACTTTAATTGAATGATTACATGTAATTCAATAAGCAATCGAAGGGCAGTGCGCGTGAGTTTGAGGCGTAAAGCAAAAGAGCAGTGGTGAGTGGGCTCTTTGTCCATGACCTTCCATCATTGCTGCTACCTTTTAGGCTAAATCACGCGGCCTGTTCGGCCCCTGGCCAGCACCCCTGTGTGGACCCCTCCACTTCAATTTTCTCAGCCACCAATTTCAGAAGCCATGCAGTTCACAGGTTTAGTGCCTGCCACTTCTTGTGTTTGCCATGTGAGTCACTATCTTTAGACAGGACCTAACCACACAAAAACATCCAATTATTATTGTCTGTGAGCAGAATTTCCACAAATCCCTTTGCTTGGATACATCAAGCTTCGGGAATTGTCTAACTCTGATAGACAAACATTCAGTCCAAAGGCACAACACGAAACACATCAACTTGACAGTTTTCAACCAAAGAAAGAAGTAAACACCAGCTAATGCAAGATTGTGAAATTATTCTGAATTGTGGCACAACTTGAAATATTACCCGTGCATGCGGACCCATTAGCATCACGTTCACACAGCTGTTTACTGTCAGCCTGCCCTAGCTCATGCAAATTTGGCAGGAAACAGTTGGCATTATAATAAAGAAAATTAAAATGTCACATTCCAAAGCTGTACTGTGATGCAGTGAAATAGTTCCATAAATTACCTCAAGTCTGCTAATTCTCAGAGTAAATCAAAATCCCCAGAGGAGCCGAAGTCTGTAAAATATGGCTTATTACTAAACCAAAGAGACACAAGCCCTCGGTGGGATTAGAAAAGTCAAGGCTGGTTATAAAATATAAAAGAAAATGTTAATTTTAAATCCAAGATTGTAGAAATGTCAGAAAATTCTTGCCACCATTTGAGGAGCTGACTTGTGGAAGCAATCTTGGCAAATGTGTGTGGAGACAAGTGTATTATCCCACATGTGTCTTTAATGCTTGATCAGTCCACATGCCAACTGTCATATGTTAAAGATAGATTGCACCCTCTTCACTTGTGCCAAGAAGGCCCATAGATTTACAGTAATACCCTGCTGCACAATTGTGAGAGCTGAGGTCTGCAGGGCAGCCAGAGGCTCCATTTTCAAGTTATATGTTGTAAAGCTTTGTTACTAATAATTGTTACAGACTCCTGGATGCAATGATGACTACTGCAGCTGACTGAGATCACATCTGAACCCACAAATCATAGTTAAGTCAGCTTCATGTGCAGTGACGAGCAAAAGAAAAATGGGGTTACAATGACACTCAGATACTAACATCTATAGCTCACAAATATAGTCATTACTTCTTAAAAAAAAACAAAAAACTGGAAGGCCGCTATGAGAGTGGACTTCTGACAAGGCCATTGATTAATCTTGTAATATTAAAGTAAGTAGAAAAAACATTTTTGGATCCATTCCTTTATCTGGATTCACAACAAACATTTAAGGGGTTCTTCTCTTTTTCACAAGTGTCATGAAAATCAGCTCTGTTTATGCAACCCTGCTGACGGACAGACAGACTGACAAACATAACCGAAACATAGCCACTACTTATAGCAACAGACTGCTGCAATTACAAAGTCACGTGAGATTTTATTTATTTTTTTCGTCTAATGGAGTGGCGCACCTAAGGGTCTATATTCCAAAAATGACTGAAAGAACAACATCTCAGCAAAGAGTATGAATACTGGATGCAACCAGATCACTTTTATATATCCACAATGACATATTTTGGAAAAACGAATGGATAAATAAGTTATAAATAATGTAATGTAATTTTAGACAGATGAATCTGTTTGCCAACATGTGTCCTTTGTTTCAGCCCCAGCACAACCCTTATTTTTATTTATTTATTTATTTGCAGAGCTATAATTTTTCTTTGAGTTTTGCTCAGACCCTCAAACCAAGAACAAATTGAGTAATCAAAGAATTAGAACAGAAGAAGGTAAGGCTTTGTTAAAAGTCAAACTGAATGGAGAATTAGAGAAATGGCTACATGTTCCAGGCTGTGAACTAACATTGTACTGTGGGGGTTCTGCGGAAGTGAGTGGGACTCCAAGTCTGCAGCCGTTTGAAAGAGGACAAGGCAGTTGTTCAACAAGTGTCCTCCGAAATTAAGTGCTGGGAGCATGACTCTGATTAGACGCCATGTGAAAGAGCTTCTTTCTCGTCTCAATGAGAACATTCCTGACAATTAGGTGAATGAGTGTAGCTCTGTTTATCTCTCAGAGACGACCTTTTCTGTTGGGTTAGAGACTACCTGGGAGTCCATGTGATGCATCTGCATGCAGCTCTTGAGTGCCACCATTAACACATTGCAGGTGAGGAGTCCCTAATAGTTGGCTAAATCAGGTTACAGCAATTATAGTAAATATTATCATTGTTCATGTTACTTACAAATAATAAGTAGCAAAGGAGTAATAAAGAAATAGCAGGATTTTTATCTTGTTTTGTCATGACTAAAATAGTTAAGCCAGTGTTGTCTTTGATATGATGGGAGCTGGGGGGCTTTATTCTCAGCTGCAGGGCCAACCAAGACCATTTATTGGCTGTCAATCGGTCAGAATATATTATGGCACAACCACAAAAATGAATCCGAATATTGCCTCCTGGGATACTGAGCAGTCAGAAATGCCAAACTCTGGTACCAGAAGTGAGAGAAAGAATGGGAGCGATTATGTGACAGAGGAAAAAATGTCAGGCATAATAAAAGTGGCAATATTGAAAAAAAGTTCATTTTTTTAACAGATGGGAAAGGAAACGAGAAATTGGATTTGAGCAAAAGAGGGAAAAGCAAGTAAGTCATGCGACCTAAAAATGCTGTGGGCAACAAAGGGTTTGCAAAAGCAACTTCTGGGCAGTGGCCCTTTCAAGACTGAAAAACAACGAAAATGGAAACTTAGGAAAATTAGACATTTATATGGCCGATTCATCCTATCAGCCAAAGGGGATCCCAAGTCACTTAATGTTCTTTAGAACATACTAAAGTAACACATCTCCCACTGAACCAAGCATGTAAAGTGATCTGATGGGGATGGCAGTGTTTGTCTCTCTCTCACTCTTGTCCAGACAGAAATATCTCAACAACTATTGGAGGGATTATTTGTATCAATGTTTATGATCCCCTGGGGATAAATCCTAAAGATTGTTGGTAAAACCCTGACTTTTCCTCTAGTGCCACCATGAGGTTCACATTTGTGGTCTGAAGTGAAATCTTAATTGCAGAAGTTCTCAAAGATTTAGTGACTGAGTGCCCATTTAACCCTTAGCTAAGTGGCTGTGACATTTCTTCACACAACCTGTATTTGGGAATATTGAAAAAGTCTATTATGCAGTAATTACTGCACTGTGGTATGTTAGTATGAACTAACAGTACAGTAGTTCCTCTGTTGGATGGATTGCCATGAAATGGCATACTGCATGTGCTCCCGAGAATGAATAATAACTATACTGAAACACTTTTAATATAGTGCTATGTTCAGTTAAAAAAAAAACTATTCTATCCAAAACTTTATGACCAAACTATGAAATCAGCCTAAGCTGTACTTTCTTTTTTCTGCTAATTAGTAAATATTAAACTGCTAAAAAGCAAAACAGCAATGATGAACAGTGAACATTATACTGCTCAACATCAGCATCCTAACATTAGCATTTAGCTCATAGTTGTGTCTACACCCTCAGAGAGCTGCGAGTATATCTGAAAACTTTTAGACTTTGTTGTTGGAACGGATAACGATCGGGTCAAGCTGCACTCCTCTTTGCATCTCCCCTTGAACATATACAAGCTGGTGGGGAAGGAGGAGGAGGCAGCCGGGTTAGTTACCCAGTCACCCACATTGCCTTCCTGTTCAGACTCCTTTAAAATAAGCTCTCTATTGGATTACCACTGGCCTGAGGGAGAGAGTGGGTAGAGGTAACCTGAACAGAGGGGAAAGGAGGGTCAGCGAACTGTTTCAAGTGAAAGTGGAATTTCGGGCATGTGTGCTTGTTTGTAATTGGGTATGTTTGGGACTGAGTCTAACATCCTGAAAAGCCTAAGGGGTAGGGCATAGGTTAGTCATCATAGCCCCAGCATGCACTCTGCATATGCCCCAAAACTGCCCGGTGACGTCTGCTGTTCCAGAGTATCCTCAGTTTTCAAAGGTATTTAGTTTGAGTTAAAGATAGATTTTTTTTAAACCTGTAAATCTGCATCTCTCCTTTTCTAATCTCTTGAATGTGTCTTCAAAGCTTGTTGGGTGTGAAGATGTCAGCACACCATTGCTGGCAGAGATAAAAGGAACAAGCAGGTTTGTGATGACAGCTTCTTTCCTCGCCTCCTCTCAGAGATTTAATTTTCTGGAGCTGGCCTCCATTTTGCTGAGACATGTCAGGCTCCTTCAGCTACTGGCAAGTAAAATGTGAACATCATGCTGCCTGTGTAATATGCTAAAATCACGTAACTGTAATTTGAAATCAGATGCGTATGATTTTCAGACAATATTAAAATCTCAAACTGTGTTTTTAAGCAAAACAGTGTAAACAGATCCCAAGATTTACTGAAATATTACTGTGCTGCAAACTCTGACATGGGATAGCATAGCGCTCCAGGAACACCCTCCTATGGTCCACCTCTGAAACTCCTCGGGTGAAAGGTTATTGCTGTGACAGTGCCGGCTCATCTGAGGATCTCTCTTTACCCCAAAAGCAAAACACCCGAGGGTAGAATGGTGGGCTTGTCTGGCCACCCCAACCTGACTCCCCAGGATCCTGGCAGGGAGGCAGAGAGCCCAGGATCAGGGCTCCCCCCTGCACAAATACAGATGGGGTCGTGGGTCATCTGGGGGGCTCACACAAGGCTTTCATCCCATAGAAGCTCATTTCAGGGGAATGTGGCTCTTTCTCTATCGAGATAGGAGTCCTCGCTGAGCTCTGTGTGGCTGTGCTGAACCCAGGATTGACAGACTTGTTCCCGGAGACCAGTTTGTTTTGTTTTGGTCCTGCATCTCTGCGCACATTGCTTCGCCTGGTCCAGACATTGCTATGGGAAGATCAGGCCGGGTCAGCACACACATGGTGCTCTGTTACAATCCAAACACTTACTAAAACTGTATCAAACGAGTAGCTAGAGAAGACCTGGGTAAAAAAAATAAAGTTGCAGTATTTTTAGCTGTTACCTTGGATGGTCTTAAGATGACATCAGTGGCTCATATGTCTAAAGTCTCAGTCCAAAATGAAAACTTGAAGACATTTCTTGAACATCGATGACTCCTAAATAGCAAACATTTTGAGTAGGAGACTAATGCTCGAGTGTAATTCCCTTTGCTATTATTTAGTTTCTTGCCTCCATAAATCCAAGTCACACGTAAAAAGGAAATTACACTGTACTAATACAATGCAAGTCATTATACATCTAATTGAATGAACTCAGCCATTCTCCTAGCCCAAATACTGTACTGTTTTTAGGCTGATCTTATCCAAAAGCATGGAACTGAGACCAGTTTTCCAGATAATGGGGTCTTGTCTTAAAAAGTAAAAAAAAAATTTAAAAAAATCAGCATGTTCAAGAGCACTTATTGTAAATCAGAGCAAAGAAAACAATAAACTTAAGCGCATGGAAGTGCTATTTTCAGTCTGGAAGCACTTGACTTGCATTAGGCTGGCACTGAATAGGATTCTCTGTATGAAAATGCTCAAGAGCAGATAGATTGTACTGCTAAATGTGTTTCTAGAAATACTTTATAATCATATTTGACTACAAGCAAGATAAGGAAAATAAAAGAATGCAATAATTTTAGTAGTAAAGTTATAAAATTATGATGTAAGATGTAAGATCTGGTACCAAAGCGCATTACAGGATACAATAATTTCAAAAGATTTTTGTTATCTTTTCAGAATTCTTGGCACACAGTGCATTTTCTGTCTGCAATCAATTTGTACAGCATTGTCGCAGAGACTCATTACTCATTAACATGTGATCTTCTGTAAACTCAATCCGAAGATGCCCTCTAGCTGTCATCAACCAGTGCTCAAGATAAGGACATTTAACACAAGCACAGAGAAGATTTCTTCTTTACCTCATTTGGAATACATTATCATTGTGTGCCTGTATGTAAGACAGTTTCTTCAGTGTTGTGGCGTCCAGGACTGTTCAACCATCCTCTGAAGTCTTCCATATGTCTTGTGTTTGAACTGAAGCTGCTTGAGTTTTTACATTTTTAGAGCAAGGCACCTCAATGAATATGTTAACACTGCAGGGTGATAAATATATTCTGCATTCAAGTTTCCAAATCTAAAGCGTTTATTCTATTGTTAGTACAATCCTGTTGTGATGGCCATTATTAATTATCTCTTTCTCCAAGGTGATTGTTTATTTAAGTAGTTTCACTTTTTTTTTTTTTTTTTTTTTTTTTAAAAAATTAAATTTTTAAAAAAAATTTTTTTAAGGGGACCC